>APFE031122776.1:0-35441 GCA_000404065.3 Pinus taeda
CATAACCAAGGAGGCTAGAAATGGCCTCTACAAGACTACAAGTCTACAACAAAAGTACTACTGGCTAGTAGCTACCACCAGAGGAGCCAAGATCATGTCGATCAATCTCTGGATCATCATCATCATCAGAGTCAGAGTCCCCTGCCCATGGCTCCTCCTCATCATCATCATCTCCAACTGCAACTGTAGAAGTTGTACCACTAGCAGGCTGTGCAACTGCAGTAGATGCACGCTGAGATAGAGTAGCTATGCGGCTGCGCTTCTGTCATGGCTCAGGCTGAGCAGAGGAAGCACCTACAACTGGAGTCCTTGCTGGCTGTGAGACTGAGGCTGGTGGATCTGCATTCAACTGAATAGGCTGAAGTTGAAGAGAATGTTCAACTTCAACTGATGTCTCCAAATCTAAATCTAAATGAAGATCCTCATCAGGATCAAACTCTGCTGGACAACTCTCCACTACCCAATCTGACGTTGGATCAATGTCTTCCAACACAATGGGATCTGAATCAGGTCTTTTGTTCAGCAAATGGTTTCGTCTGAGCCGAAGGTTGTATTGGACATAAACTAGATCATTTAACCGTTTTTGATCCAAACGGTTTCTCTTCTTTGTGTGAATCCTCTCAAAGACAGAACAATTGCGCTCACACCCAGATGCACTGCAAGTTTGACTCAAAATACGAATTGCAAACCTTTGCAATTCAGAAACATGGCCACCAAAGGCCTCCCACCATTGTGCTGCAAAACACATAGGAGTGTAATGAGTTAGCTCAACAAAATTACAAATTATATCTAACTTTCAAATTATAAACGATTTAACAAACTTAAAAAAAAGAAGTAAAACTATTAAGAATTTGAAAATTGAAATTTTTGTTTACCTGGCTCATCTGCTTCTCTTGCAATCTTTGCTAGGTTCTTCCCAAAGGTACCTGATGCATTGCTGAAGGTTGTCACCTGTCGGTGTATCTCCAGTTGATCAGACTCCAATGGGATCATGCGATCAATGCAATCAATCAGTCCATCTCTGACCTCCCCCCTCAAAGCTCCTGACTCCTTAGCTTTATAATGATATCGTGGGTTCAAAAAATACCCAGCTGCATGTATAGGGCGATGGAGTTGATTGTTCCATCTCTCATCAATGATTGCCCAAATGGGCCCATGCTTTTCCACTCTATCATTGTATACCGCCTTTATTTGCTCCTTTGCTTGATCCATAGCCTCATAAATGAAGCCCATAGCCAACCTTTCCCCACCCACCAAGCGCAACACCTTAACTAGTGGCTCGGCAAGCTTCACAACCTCTGTTGCCTTTCTCCAAAAATTTTCTTCATAGATTTTCCTTTTCAATTCTTTGCCTTCCTATTTGTTAGACCAATTGCTTTGATTCCATTCATCACTGGAAAACATCTTTTGCAAGTTTCTATGTTGGGAAAGCATAGATTGCAATGTCAAAAAATGTGTAGCAAATCTAGTGATGGCAGGCCTAATAATATCCTTGCCCCCAGTGTGTTTCCTCATGAGGCTCAAAATCAATGTATGATTGTAGATAAATTTTGTTATGCTTTTGGCATGACCTATGGTGTTTCTGACCCAATCTAATTTTCCAATATCCTCAAGCATGAGGTCTATGCAATGTGCAGCGCATGGGGTCCAAAAGATGGTCTTGTGTTTTTCCTCTAACAGTTTACCAGCAAGAACATATTTAGAGGCATTATCTGTGATGATTTGAACAACATTAGCCACCCCCACCTCCTCAACAACCTGATCCAATAACTGAAACAACAAGTGGCCATCTTTTACCTTATCAGATGCATCAACTGATTTTAAGAACATGGTTCCCTGTGGGCAGAATACAAGAAAGTTTATGATGGTACGGTTTCTTTGATCAGTCCATCCATCTGACATGATTGTACACTCTGTTCTCGCCCATGAGTTCTTGAACTCTTGCAAATACTCATTAATGGATTGAATTTCGTTCTGCAAACAAAACCCCTTAGCTCATGCATAGTAGGGCCTTTGAAACCTTTTCCAGCAGCATGTATGGCATCAAACATAGGCTCATAATATGGTGAACGAACAGCATTAAAGGGGATATCAGCATCATACCACCATCTAACTATGTAATCACAAGCAGTCTCCCTCAATTCTTTATTCCAATGGTCATCCAAAGTGGGCTGCATTTGAGGTTTAAAAACTTCAGGACCATGTGCATCTGATGGAGAGGAGGGAGTGAAATAACTTTTGATAGTCACATCACCCTTTCTCATTCTACCCTTTCCCTTATCTTGAACAGAACCAAAAGAGGGAGGAACATATCGGAAAGGATTGGATGCATTGGTTTGAGGGATAGAGGAAGAACCCTCAAAATCATAATGGGGGTTGGCACCCATCAGGTTTTGTATCTCCCTCTTCCTCCCAATTTCAGCCTGTATTCTTTTTGCCTAGCCTTATCTTCTTTAAATATCTCAATGCTGGCCAACAAATTCTGCCTAATCTCCCCAATTCCTGGTGAGGCACATGGGGTAATTTGGCCTCTAATCCCTGCCAAGTGTTGCTTCAGCCTATTAATGCCCCCTGGACCCTCCTTAATTTTCCTATGGCAAAATTTGCATTGCATTTGACTATCAACCATTTCAACATATGCCCAAGCAAGATAGGTGCCATTTTTGGAATAGAAAATGAAAGCAAACAATTTGATAATGAAAAAAAAAAAAAAAAAAAACCTTGATTCAATGTTCATTTATTTGACAAAAAACACTCTCTAAGCTTTCTTAGATATGCACCTAAAATTTACTAAGCAAAAACAGATTTATAGAGGTGAAAAAAAATACCTCCGGGCACAAACTGCCTCCTCAAGCTTGCTCCAAGAATCAGCTCCTCAATGCTGCTCCAAATGGCTGCCCAAGAAGCTCCTCACTCCAGCTACAATGCTCCTCCAAGACTCCTCACTGCTACTCCAAAACAAGCTCAAGAACTGCTCACTAACTCTCAAAGAAGACTCTCACTCAAATGCATAAGATCGCTGTGAGAGAATGAGAGCACTTGGGTGAGTTAAATAGGTTTTGGGAGGGGGATATGGACCCCAAAGATCTATTAGCAATATTACATAACGGTTTGAACTCCAAATCAACCCTAAAACTAATTTAAAATCCCCAAAAAAACAGTTAAACAGCGTGCCTTGCGTCCGGGTTCTGTTCCCATGCTACCCGGCCGTTTCATGTCGGACTCGGTCCGTTTCGGCCGAGTCAGCAATGACTCGGCCGAGTCATTGCTAACTCGGCTGTCCGAACCGGGTTTCTCACCGAGTCGATGTCCAGGTTGTTGAAACGGACCAACTCGGCCGAGTCAATGTTGACTCGGCCGTTTCTTAAAACACTGCTTCCAGCCTTCTATGTCGGCTTAAGAAATGCCAAAATTGATATCTTTCTTTTAGAGACTTGCTTTTCTAGGTGTTATTCTGACAATACTGTCTACACCAAGAAAGTGGGTAAGTCTCTTATCATTGTTGTTCTTTATGTTGATGATCTTATCCTTACTGGTAATGATCCTAGCCTTATAAACCATGTGAAGTTTAGCCTTAAAAAGCAGTTTGAAATGACAAACTTGGGACACTTGAATTATTTTCAAGATTTGAGACAAATCTAGGCCCTGGAGGGCAAGATCTTGTCTCAAAAATATTGTGCGCAGGAAAGAAATTTAAATTTGGGTTTGTTCAAATATTTTTCTTTTAATTTATTTATTTAATTTTTTTTTTTGTTCGTTTTGTTTTTGTTTTTTGTTTTGTTTTTTTTTTAGATTTTTAAAATAACATTCTAGGCAATTTTTTATTTTTATTTATTTATTTTTATAATTTTTTTGGGCCTCACGCTCTGCAATTTCGTTGTCGATTTTCTGCTGCTTTTTTTCCTTATCTCCCTTTTTCCTCATGCTACGTTTTTCGCTCCCTCTTCTCTGCAAAATCTGAGTTCTTCTTTCTTTGCCACACTGCAGTTCTTTCCTCTGTATTGAGCTTCCTTTTTTACTACGAGATTTTTCTCCTTGCTGCTCCTCGACCTGCAAACTCTTCTCTTCCCTGATATCGTTTTTCTATTTCCTTGCTGCGCTGCCAACCCTCGAGCCTTCTTTCTTCCTTGCGTGCTGCCATCTTTTTTGTCTCTTCCTTTGTGTCGATTTCTTATTATGTCCCTCTCGCAGTTCCTCAACCCTCTCCTTCTTCCATTTCTTTCCTCGTATCTCCTCCTTGCCCTGTCACAGTCTTCTTTCCTCCGCGTTCCTCCTTGGCTGCATTCTCCCTGTTGTGAGACCCTTGCTTTCTTTTCGCCACAACCCGACCTGCACACAAAATGCTTCCTCATTCTCGATCTGCGTTCCTCTCCTCCCTGCCGGCTGTCGGGTGCCTAAGCTCGCCCGTCCTCTTCATCGCATTCCCTTTCTCCTCATTGCCTTCAACCATTAGCTTCCTCTCCCATCACATATTTCCTAAAACCCTAAGTTGCATCGTCTTCCTGTATGCTTTTCCTTGGCCCTCCAAATATTTCATTAATTTTTAAAGTAGCCTTTTCGCCTTTTCAAAGTTTTAAACTTTTTCTTCAAGCTATTTTTTTAAGGGGTTTTGATTTAAATTTTTAAAAGGTGGCCTTTAGCCCTTGTATAAAATTAAATTCAAACATTATCACTTTTAACTTAAAAAAAATTGTTTGGTGAGAGAAATTTTAATTTAATTTCTTTTTTTGAGTACTGTGATAAAGGATTTTGGGCCTTAGGTCTTTGAAATATTTTGAGGGGTAAAATTTAGAGTTTAAAATTTTTGCTATATTTAAGACACATTTAGTTTTTATTTTTATTATTTTTATTTTATCTCTAAGGTTTGACTATAGCAGAATTTTTTCTGGGTTTGGGTTACTTAAAAAAATTATTTTAATTCTAGAATTTCTTGGAGTGTTTAGCATTTGAAGTTCATGATATTTTTCATGGTAATTAATTTTCGAATTTAAATGCTTAAGTCTTTTATATGCTAAGTTTCATAATCATTGGGTTTTGAATTTTTTTGTGCTTGACATATGTTGAGACTGCTAGTCATTTAATTAACTTTGAGCATGGTTCTATTTACTTGAAATTATTGGACATTTGTTGCATATTAAATTTTGAGAAATTTTCAAGTAATTATTAAGTACTCTTTCTTGGAATTATGATAAATTGCATATCCTTTGTTTTCTAAACTAAGTATTTTTTTTGAACACCTATATAATTGGCATTGATATTAAAGAATTGTGAAGAGGTTTTTTGTTCTCTTTGAGCTATAATTGTATTGGAAAGAATCTAGATAAATTGAAGTGATTAGCTTGTCGTTTAATTGGGCATCATATTGTGATATTTTAAGCATATTGCTGAGAAGCTTCTCTTTCAATTTTTGTCTAGTAAGGTGAATATTTATTTAGGCAATTAAAGGTTTTTGGCTTATGAACTTTGAAGCAGATCATAGCATAAGCGCTTTTAATCCTTGAATCTAACTTTATCTCATCTTCTATTCATCTCGTGCATTTGCATTTTAGGTTAGCCTTGCATAATTAAAATTTAATTCCAAGCATAAGCTTGGTCGATAGAAAGATAGGTACCCATCCATCTTTGCTTGAGAACCCTGCTTCTAATTGTAGTTGAAACAGTGACCTTGCAGTTGTCAGAGCCACAACTCTCTATAGCGTTGGAGGCATTAGGTATGTTAGATTTTTAGGAGAGGTATCGTTAATCACACCTTAGTGTGCTTCATCTTATCTTCTCTCTGCCATTTACTGCATAATTAGGCTCAATATAGAAAGGATTGAAGGGTTAAAACTTAGATAGACATTTAATTAAAATTACCCAAGATTCCTGCATCTCACATTACTTTTAGGATTTGCATTTCATATAAGATAGTTATTCATCCAAGCAACAGTTGCTAATCAAATACTTGGTCCTAGCAAGATAGTTGACTCCATAAGGCACTGGTATCAATTGTTTAAATCTGATCAAATCCTATAAGTCTTGCTAAATCTAAAACAAATACTTGGTCATTTGATTGTCTCCCAAACTGGTTGGTTTCCAACTAGTTCTCCTTTATTCCTTTTCCATAGGGTCTACACCCCTTATCCTGCTGTTGGGAGACAACTTAAACAGAGAGATTGGGGATTAGGGTGACAACCCTCGATTTGATCCAATGTCGCGGTGCCTAGACAATCTGTGTGACAAAATTTTTTGGCGTCGTTTCTGAGGACCAACTTATTAGACCTTGGCTTTACGACATTCATCTCATTCATTTTTTCAATCTCATTTGTCCCATCAACGCCACATTTTCTAGCCCCATTTCATCTCTTCATCTTTTCATCATCATATCTTTCGTCATCTCGCTAATCCTTTCATCCTGTTTGGGTGGCGACTCCACTTATTCATCCATCTACTCCCAGACAAGAAACCCTCCTTGATATCCATTTGTTTCTCTCGACTGACCTTTTGGTTTTTGCCTTTTGGATCTTGGAGATAGATTCATGTTCAAGTGGCGACTCCACTTCTTTCATTTCTTACAAGAATTTCTGCTAGAAGCTCGCTTCTTGTGGATCTCTTGTTTTTCTTGAGCAAGGATCTCTCTCTCTAGCATCCATTTGGTCCCTCCTTTTCCCTTTAAGAAAGTCATCATGGACATGTTCGCCCCTTGTAACTTTACTAATATTCAAGGTTATCGTAATGATCTTCCAGAGAATGAGATTGATAAATTGCCTTCTTTTCAGGGCAATAATACAATTAGTGTTAATGGGATTGATAAATTACCTTCTTTTCAGACAATAATGCAATTAGTGTTAATGGGATTGATAAATTACCTTCTTTTCTGGGCAATAATTCAATTAGTGTCAATGCTTATCTGAAATCTTTTGGTTCTTAGGTAGCTAAGTATGCAAGGGTTGCTGATTATAATCAAGAAGATGTAAAAGTGAGCCTCTTTGTTCTTACCTTGGAGAAAGATACTTTGGATTGGTTTACGGAAAAGCTTGATAATTCATTTGATTCTTTGCAATTGGTTATTAATGCCTTTAAGAAAAAGTATGGGGATAAGAAAGAAGAGAGACATTTCGTAAAAGCTATCAGAGTCATAAAAAAGAGAGAAAATGAGATGGTTGAAGACTTCAACAAGAGATTTAATCGTATTATTAAAGAAATATCTACAGATTATAAGCCTCCTGATAAATCTCTTCTAGATTTTTACATTAATGCCTTTAATCCTGATACATCTTATGAATTGAGATGAGCTAAGAATCGTGATTATAAAGTTGCTTAGACTTTAGCTATAGAGCTTGAAAAAGATAAGAAGGCATCTGGGAAGTCTGAAATCCTAGGTTTGGATAGGGCTTTGACCAAATTGAAAGAACCTAAAGGAAAAGTGGTTAAAGAATTTGACGACGACCCTATGCAAAAATTACTCCAAAAACTTGAAAGCATGGAGCTTAACCAAGCGAAATTAATCTCTAACCATGCTAAGGAAATTAGTACTTTGCAGTCTAGGGTGATCCAAATGAAAAGAGCTCAAGCACGTAATTTTCAACCTAGGATTAACAATAATAATCAAAGCAATAATACTTGGCAGACAAAAGGCCAATCTAGTGAGCAGAGGCCTCCCAATCCACTTGAATCTGCAAATCGAATGAATGAGGCTCCACCTTATTGCAGGGCATGCGATGATTTTCATGAAGAGGCTACTTGCCATGTTGTCAAAAGAATCATAGATAGTAGAATGGCAAGTACAAGTAATCAAGTCAATGTTGTTGGTAAAGAATACCATTTGTCTTAGGAAAATTGGGCAGAAGTTAAAGAGCATAGCCAAGAAGTTGGACCTTTTACATATTCCTATAGTATCAATAAATTTGACCATGAGAAGGATATGCAACTAAATCAAGCGCAGGTAATCAAGAACATGGAAGACAACCAGACTCAACTCATTAAGAACTTGGAACCTAACCAAGCTAGATTAAAAGAAGATCACGCCAGGGTAATGGGTTCTATGCAAAATAAGTTGTTGGCTATAGAAGAAAAACATGTTAAGGAAATGAAGATCATGGAAATTAATCACTCCGATCACATAGCCTCCGTAGTAGAAAATTGTGTTCAGAAGATGGAGGCTATGAGGACCGACATGCATAATCATCATGAGAAAGAGAAAACTACATGAAAAATTGCTTCATGGGCATGAAAGCGAAGAATGATAAAATTATAAAGGACATAGAAGTTGATCAAATATCTCTTCAGAATAGATTATTGGCCATAGAGAAAAAACAAGCACCATGTGTTAAAAATATGGAATGAATGGATACCATCGAAAACAGATTAAAGATAATGGAAATTAATCATTCTAATCAGATATGCATTATTCAGAATCATATGATTGCAATGGAAGCAAAGCACACTCGGGAAATGAAAGCTATAGGGGCCAATCATATAACTCTGTAAGACAGATTCGTGAAAACTGAGCTCAATCAAACTAAATTAATAGTAAGGGACGCCAGAGAAATGAGTTCCATACATAAGAGGTTGGAAGAAAGGAAATCACAGGTACTGAAGTTTCAGCCTGATCCAGATGATAGATGACAGAAAATCAAGGAGCTTTCAACAAATCATTACTCTCCCAATCCATTAAAGCAGTCCCGTCTTGTTGTGAATATCCTGAGAAAGTCGCTGACCCCATTAACGAGGATTTAGTTCAGGATGACATGATCAGAGAAGAAATTGAAAAGGATCAAGTTATAACTCATAACACTTGCGAAACTAATCCATCTTTTATCACAGAACAGATGCAGAATGAAGAGAGGCATGTCACAAATATCTTAAATACTTCGTCCGAAAGTTCTCAAGAAGAATGTTCCACATCATCAGTGATATAGCCTGCCATGAAGAAAAGCCTGAAGAGAAAAAGAAAAAGAATAAGGAAGTGGTTTGATGCATCAAATTGCCGTAAGCAGCTCGATTTTCGGATAAGACAATGTCCTACCGTATGCAAGATTGGACATGGCACATCCAAAAAACATACCACATATTTGCCTGAAAGCAGGCAAATGCTCAGTATCCACTATATTGAACACATCTGATGCCACAAGGCATCCTTTGTATTGTATCTCTAACCTTACACCCTTTTATTTCAGCGTTTTCACTTTGTAGTTAGATTAAATTTATGTTTTCATGTTAGTAGAATAGCTAATAAATGAAGAGCTTCTATTTTCATGTGCTTAATGTTATATGATGAATTTTGGATGGATGCTACTTATATAATCTTATGTGTTGCTTGGATGCATATTCTAGATTGTTGAAAGAAATGTTACTAGGTTCGGTCTTCATAAATGTACTTTTGATATTTGTACTTATTCAAGAAAAGAAATATTATTTTTATAATATATGTCAATGAGTTTCTTGCTCATTGAAACAGGTCTAGCACATGTTAAGTGCTATAGGTGAGTCAAGGAGTCAAAAGAAAATGTTGAAGATCTTAAGGACATGTTACACCTGTATGTTTATGTATTAGAGTCAAGAGAATACCTCCAAGCAAAGGCAACAAGTCTCCTCCATGCAACGACACCTACAAAAGAAGCAATCCGAATTATAAATGTCAAGTCAGCCTGCAGTCTTCTAGTCGGGCTAAAAGGAGGGACAATCCTCTATATATAGATGTTGTCCACTCCATTACAACGTCAAGCATTCTCTCTGAAATCAACAAAGTAAGGAGGCAAGTAAAGGGTAACGAAGGATGAAGAAAAGGGTCTCCAAGTGCAACAAAGAAGAAGAATACACAACCGAGCTCAATAGGACTGTTTCTAGGGTAAGCTGCAGTCACATGTGTGAAGGCAAGAGCCTCTTCCTGCGGTCATTACAACACTACTGTCATAATCACATAACTTCGTTGGTTGGGCAATCTAAGTAGGCCTATAAGGCCTCTCACTCAAGCGAAGAAGGAAGAGGTCAATATCATAAGGAAAATAGTCACATGTGCGAAGGTAAGGAGGCGGTCTTTGCTGTCATAACAACCCTCCCATTACAATCATACAAGTTCATTGGTTGTTGAAGAGAAGAAAGTGATCATCATAAGGAAAGGGTCTCATCAAAGGAAGTTCTTTTAGAGCAATTGCAACAAGATCTAACATCAGTTGGAAGGAGGACAAAGTGTTGGGAAACAAAGTGCCAGAAGAAGGAACTGCAGGGGAACAAAGTGCAAAAAGGAGGAAGGACTCGACTTGTGCTTGGAGGACATTTTAGTCAAGGGTCTAGGGTTTGGCATTGATCAATAAGAATCTTCAATAAGAAAAACTTACTAAAGGGTTTTCCTCTCAAGAGAAGAGAAGTTTGGCCCTGGTAGAGGGTCAACATCTTGCGTTCTTGTTCTTATGTTTTTGGTAGCAGTTTGATGAAGTACACACACATGCATTAATAATAATAAGAAAAAGATTAAGCTAACTAGAAAAAATAAAAAGACTCCACAAATTGTTATCAAGTCAAGAAGAATCACACTACACCTAATTGCCCTTGATTCTTCAACATGGTATCAGAGCTAGGGTGACACATCAAGCAGAGGGCATCTCAAGAACACTCATCAAGGAAGAACATCTACAAAAGTTGAAGCATCTAGCCGAGAAGTCTCAATCACTTCAAGGAAAAGAAGATCTGCCATCTATCTTTCCTCAAGAAAGACTACAAAGCTAGAAGAAGAGCCTTACATAAAGGCACCTACAAGAAGAGCAAATCAAAGAAGGACCTACATCAAGCTACAAGTCATCAAGCAAATCTCATCATAAACCAAGTTCACTTGGAGAAAGCAACTTGAAGAAAATCAAGATCTAAAGAAGGCAAGCCATCAAGTCTTCAAGGAAAAAGCAAGTCTACTACATTTCAAAATCTATCAAGTAAGTATATGTCCCCTTCTGAATATACATCAATGTCTTCTTGCAAGGAAAGCAACAAATTGGTAGGTACCAATACTTTCTTGCATGGAAAAAGAGGACTGATTTACTTCTCAAGGAGAACTGATTTACTTCTCAAGGAGAATGAACTTCTAGAACACATTAAAGGGAATGTTACTACTCTTGCTAAGGAACAAACTCAAGCCTTAGCCAAGTACAGTAAGGATGAGACAAGAGCTCAATCCATCAAAGACTCTCTCATTTCTTATGTCTCCAAACTTGAAACATCAAAAGAAATCTATGATAAACTAGTAGAGATATTCTCGGTAACCACAGCGAGAGAAGTGATATCTCTATGAAATGAATTGTACAACATGGATATCAAAGGAAGGAATAGCTTCGTATTTCATGAAGATCTTTGAGATGAGGGATCAACTTCAAGAGCTAAGGGAAGTAATGTCTGACAGTGAAATGACAACTGTAGTACTCAATGCTCTACCTGAAGATTGGGGCAACTTCAAATCAAGTATATATGCAAAGAAGGAAGCCACCCCACTAAGTGAAATGCGGTCTCTATGCAAGATAGAGGAAACCAGACTCAAAGCAAAGGAAGATGTGGGATCAAAGGAGCAAGCATTTGCTACCATGGCCAAGAGAAAGGGAAAATTTGGCAAATTTGGTCCACGAAGAACAAACAACAAAGATATATACAAAATCCAATGCTATGAATGCCAAGAATATGGACACTACAAAAGGAATTGTCCTAAACTAAAGAAGAACAACAACAACAAAAGAAAAAGGGAAGAAGCTCACATGACTCAAGAGGTGAAAGAAGAAGAAAAGAAGCAAAAGAAGGAAGTGTTAATCTAGGTTGTCATTGATGTCAATCTTTGATATGGCAGCGACCGTGATGGCAAATATTCTTGAAGATGCCAGAGGATGACTATAACTCTTGTTTAAGTTGTCAACAAGACACAAATGAAGTGTCAATCATGTATCTTGATCATAATAAAAGACCACCATATCACTGTACTTGATGAAGGCTTACAAGAAATACACATGATGACATGTCCTACCTCCAATGATGTGAAGCTTGATGTCCTTACCTCCGGTTATCCTAATGATGAAGACTACATAATGATGGTGACCATATGTTGAAGAAGACAAGGTGATGAAGAAGGCAATCAAAAGGACATGATGATGGTGACTCTATGAAGAAGAAGGAAAGTACATGATTAAGAAGACAATCAATAAAGAAATCAATCTATGAAGAAGCCCAACACTCAAGGCATTCTGCTCTGCCTTAAAAAACATTTTTAACTATCTTAGAGGCAAAATTCCTTGATGACACCTACACCATCTTGAAGAGCATAATTTTCTCTTTCTAATGAGCTATTACTCAGCCCGAAACTCCAACTGGTTTAAAAGTTATTGATTTTTTAAGTTAAGAATATAATTCTGGACTGTGAGCCAACCTACACTAGTATACTCATGTTGGCCTCCATCCTAAAGACGTGTCCCTTCGGTTTTATTGGCAAAAACACTATTAGTACACATTTTTGACTTGGTTTCTCATCAACAAATTTCGATGATTAATACAGGAGCAGGACAGAGGCTGAGGAGAAATAAAAATTACAGTTTCGGGCAAAAATTCCTTTATTCTTCCAGCTCAAGAACAATATATAGTTACATTCTTTAAACCAGTGGACGGAAGGGAGCTCGGTGCTTGGATGTGTTGAAGACAGAACTGTTGGCAATTCTTTTGGCTACCCTTTTCAAGGTCGGATTATAGTTTGTGGACAGAATTGCAGAAACTTGTGGACTCTCACCTCTACAGCTCGGGTCTGTGACCTTTTTAGCTAAGATTACAGTCCTGTTACAGCCTGCAATTTCGGGCCTGTGGGCAGACATTGGCAGCCACTTCAGGTCTGCAATTTCGGCCTTGTGGGCAGCCACCTCAGGCCTGCAATTTCGTCCCTGTGGGCAGCCACCTCAGGACTGCACTACAGCCTATTTTGCGGCCTCTCTGGAGCAGTTAATTTAGTGATTCAGACAACCTATAAAGATCTGTGGTATAGACTCCATTGCTTGACTGTGATATAACTCAGTCCTGTAACAACTAATTGCAACTCAGACTGTGGACTGAGGTATAGGTCAGAACTTGGACTGTGATATTTCTCAGATTGTATAATTACAGTGACTTCTTTGCTCAGAATGTAGATTGCAGCAGCTTCGTGACATAAGCATACTCTTGGTGCAGACAGTGACCTTCTATGATCTCTTACAGTGTGATCAATTACTTGAACAGTGACTCAAATGTTTCGTTAATATATTATCTTCAAACCATGACAAGGATTATTCTTGGACTGTGATCATGCCTAGTTTATATTGCCAGATTCAATTTGAAGTTATGATTGCAGCATAGCAAGAGTGAAGTTTAGTGGTGGAATTAAGTGAAGTCAAACACTAGTTGTTCTGGAGTTGATTGAACATAAGAAATTGAAAGGCGAAGAATCCTATTGAAGATATACAAGCACCCTTGAAGAATTCTTGGAGCAGCAGATTGAAGACCTGAAGATACTTTGAAACTGAACTTGGAGATGATATCGGAGATCATGATGCATGAGACATCATGAGGTGACTCGAAGAACTTGTTGGGTACGATGAAGCGCAGTGGCGATACCTTCTAATTGACAAGGTTGTCATTGATGATGCTGCGTGGAGACTACAGTGAAGCTGAAGATTGACAGGGCTTGGTGAAGAAGACTTTGGGAAGCCGTGAAGTACAACCCAACATATCTTGACAAAGCGAAGCTATAGGATTGGTGCCCTTGGAGTTGGTGCTCCTAAACTCAAGGTTGGTGCCTTGGATAAGATAGGGTCAAAGCCCTAGAGGTCGGAGCCTCACTAAAGTCCAAGTAGGTGCTTGGCACATCCCAGGTTGGACCCTGGGTGTCTTCATCAAGGGTTGGAGCCCCACCTATATTGTACTTGATTCATTGTAATGATTATATTAATAAAGGCATTTATTTCTATTGTTCATTTTGTGTTCTAAATATAAGTGATCTAACTGTTAAAAAGTAACAATTGGAAAGAAATACTGATTCACTCCCCGCTCAGTGTTTTCAACCGAAAGGTCCTCCTGATCTCTACTATGACTAAGTCTACTTCTTTACTTAAAGTCTTCTTTCAAAGTTTTGAGTAGTATAGGAGCGTGTATGTATAGAATAAAATTGCATGGCTAGAAACATCTTCTAGAATCTAGAAGCATGATGTACATAGAGTTCAAAATACTCATTTAGAAGGAGCATCTATAAATAAGAACAAAATGTATGGTTAGAAATATCTTCTAGAAAACAGGAGCATGGTAGATATAGCTCAAGATATTCATGTAGAAGGAGCATACCTAGAATAGGATCTCATCCACAATGAAAGAAAATTGATCATGATTAAGAATCTTAGAAAGACCTCCATCATCAAAAGGAAAGAAACATTTGCAGGGTAAGGGTCTTTAAGATCCTATGATGGAATCTTCAAAAGAAGATTCATAAACAAAAGCAGAGGTCTCATAGGGAATCCCATTCATGGGATTCAAGAAAAGGATGATATGTAGGCAAGCTAAGATGAAGCAAGAAGGGCGACACCAAGGACAACCAAATACAGCGAAGATGATCAAAGGAGAATCAATATGAGGTATGTATGCATCAAGTTTAGTCATGTTATGATATGTATATTATTGAGTCATGGGATTAGTTCAATAACATGATCAAGAAGGAAAGAATCTCTTTCACCAATGACATGCTCGAAGGCATGTACTACAATGCAATGAAGGTCAACAAAAGGAAATACTCACATAAGGAGTATAAGATTCTTGACTAAGAAGCAAGAAGAAATGTTAACTAGTCCTAAAAGCAAGCAATGAAGAAGTGCTCCCACAAGGAGTAGAAGGTTGTTGATCAATCTATCCATGAAGAAGCAAATGAAGAAAGGGATCAAGCATGTGAAGGACACCATGATCACAAAGAATCACTATCTGACAAGATCCATTGAAGACATCTCCTGAAAGAAGGCAGGACAATTCTCACTAAGAAAGGAAAAGATCAAAGGACCCTTGACACCTATGAAGGCCTTGGAGATATGAAAGGTGCAAATCACTGATTCTACTCTATGAAATTGTCATGATGGAGAAGCCATCCAGCAAAAGCACCATTTAATGTTGAAGCAATATCAGGATGAAGTCATGAAGGGCTGCTAGATCAAAGCATGGGAACAAGCAAGTACAAAGAAGCATCCATGTGAAGAGTAGTCCGAAGCATAAATAAGATGAACAATGAATAAACAAATGAGAAGAGAACCTGATATATGACAAGAAGGCCACTTTCCACGAAGGAAGCAATGACATGATTAACTAGGAAGGAAAGCGATCGATGGATGGTGCCCTACCAGGACGAAGTTCGAATAAAGACTTCATGATATCAAAGGAAAGAAGGAGATCAAACAGTTGAAGGACCCACAAAGCAGTTGCTGATGAATGGACAAGTCCCTAGCTAGGAGGGAGTTATAACAAGTTCCCAATTACAAAGGAACTTGGACAAGTACCTTGTCAAAGGATACTTGGGCATGTCTTCCTCAATTGAGAGGGAGTGATTGACACAACATTCTTGTCTTCACTTGGGAAGAAAGAATGGGATGATTGGGTAATCATTTGGCATTCGATACTCTTTGAAGATGTGTAGGGCATCCAAGACAAGAGTAGGCAAGAGGACGGATATTCTTTGAGGGCTGGGAACCTAAGATAAGAATAGTCTTAGAAGGTCATACTCAGTGAACACTTGGGTGGGTATGTACCTTGAGAGACAATGATTAAGGTGTCTATAAGTCATTGGTCTCGCCAACATTGTGCTCTAATCTATTAAGAGATAGCGCTGTTAGTGAAGGCTTTGCTGTGGAAACAATGTTGGTTATTATGATTCTATAACAGATGGATTGCTAATCCAGTTTCTCTTATGTGAATTCTTCAAGATTGAAACATAGCCAACACCTTGTAATGTTGTATGAATACCTCCCTAGTTAAGAGGGAATGTTGAAGGAAATGTAACTAGGTTTGGTCTTCATAAATGTACTTTTGATATTTGTACTTATTCAAGAAAAGAAATATTATTTTTATAATATATGTCAATGAGTTTCTTGCTCATTGAAATAGGTCTAGCACATGTTAAGTGCTATAGGTGAGTCAAGGAGTCAAAAGAAAATGTTGAAGACCTTAAGGACATGTCACACCATGTATGTTTCTGTATTAGAGTCAAGAGAATACCTCCAAGCAAAGTCAACAAGTTTCCTCCATGCAACGACACCTACAAAAGAAACAATCTGAATTATAAATGTCAAGTTGGCCTGCAATCTTCTAGTCGACCTAAAAGGAGGGAAAATCCTCTATATATAGAGGTTTTCCACTCCATTACAACGTCACGCATTCTCTTTGAAATCCGCGAAGTAAGGAGGCAAGTAAAGGGTAACGAAGGACGAAGAAAAGGGTCTCCAAGTGCAACAAAGAAGAAGGGTACACTACCAAGCTCAATAGGATTGTTTCTAGGGCAAGCTGCAGTCACACGTGTGAAGGAAAGAGCCTCTTCCTGCGGTCATTACAGCACTACCATCACAGTCACATAACATCGTTGGTTGGGCAATCTAAGTAGGCCTATAAGGCCTCTCACTCAAGCGAAGAAGGAAGAGGTTAATATCACAAGGAAAACAATCACACGTGTGAAGGTAAGGAGGTTGTCTTTGTTGTCATAACAACCCTCCCATTATTATCATACAAGTTCGTTGGTTGGTGAAGAGAAGAAAATGATCATCACAAGGAAAGGGTCTCATCAAAGGAAGTTCTTCTAGGGCAAGTTCAACAAGATCTGACATCAGTTGGAAGGAGGACAAAGTGCTGGGAAACAAAGTGCGCAGAAAAGGAAGTGCCGGGGAACAAAGTGCAGAAAGGAGGAAGGACTTGACTTGTGCTTGGAGGACATTCTAGTCAAGGGTTAAGGTTTGGCAATGATCAATAAGAAGCTTCAATAAGAGAAACTTACCAAAGGGTTTTCCTCTCAAGAGAAGAGAGGTTTTGGCCCTGGCAGATAGCCAACATCTTGTGTTCTTGTTCTTATGTTTTTGGTAGCAGTTTGATGAAGTACACACACATGCATTAATAATAATAAGAAGAAGATTAAGCTAACAAGAAAAAGTAAAAAGACTCCACAAATTGTTATCAAGTCAAGAAGAATCACACTACACGTAATTGCCCTTGATTGTCCTTGATTCTTCAACATATATTCTCACATTTCTCCGTTGAAGCAACATATCCCCAAGTAGAGCTAGATGTTGAACACTCTGTGTCAACGACCCCATAGCAGTACACCCCTTTTTTCGCAAAAGGAATCCATCATGTTCGCGTGTCCGTGCCATTCAGACTTCATCATCAACCAACAGTTTTGTTAAGGATGTAAACCCATTCTGCATGGTTATAATGTAAATGACCTTAGTAAGACCATCATGTATGTAACAACCTAGGTAAGCATAGTATTTTGGTGATGATTTCTACCCTAGGAGGTTTTTTGTCTTACTGATTCATCTGTCTCTAGACACAATTGGTCGACAAAGTTTTTCTTGCCAACCTCACCCCAAAGCTAGGGTGGATTTTGTCGTCAAGATATTGAGTGAGTCCTAGTGTTTGTTATTAAGTCTTTGTAAAAGTAATTTGGGAATAATCCTAGCTAACTAGCTAGATTATTTTATTACAAATTGCTTGGTCTACTAGATCTTATTTTGAGTCGCAGAATTGGGTAGATATTTGAGGGTCTATGACAAACGAGTTTTCTCCCTTCATGTATTTAAATGTAAAATCTTGATGTAAAAAATATTTAGTGCATGACCCTCATAATTAGACACCATGGCTAAGTATTACAAGGTTGGAAAAATAATTAATCCTCTCATCAGTTAATTAATTAAATTTTCTGGCCAAATTAATTTAAAAATCCTAAGCCATAAATTTAATTAATTTTGTGTCGTAGGTAAAATTAAATTCTCCAAAGGTGAAATTCGTGGGTTTTAAAGAAGTTAATTTTTGGAGGTCCCTAACCAAGGGAATATTGAGGAAATCAAGAAATTTTGGACCCTTGGGCCTTGGTGGTTAAGCCAAAGTCAAATTTTTGAGGAAATTAACTCAAAATAATTAATTTTGAGTTAATTAAAAATTAATTAAATGAAAATTTCGATTTTTCCTCAAAAAATAAATAATTTCGACGATGATGATTAAAGATTAATTAAATCTTTATAAACAATCGAGATTAATTTGACAGGGATCAAACAAACTAGCCGTTGGAGAATCTATCTATAAACTAGAGGTCGGTGTCATTCTATTTTTTCATCCTCTTTCTCTCAAGCTCTCTTGTATACTTTTTTGGAATAAATGCAAAAGTCTTTGGGGTTTCAACGTGCGGTGGTGTTCCTCTTCATGAATCTATGGTAACATTGTTTTAATTTCTGCTTAATATTTTGTGAAAAACATCAATCAATAGCTCTCTTGGAATAACTTGAATACATGTATCTTATTCAGTTTGTTGGATCTAGGGTAACATTTTTAATTTTGATTGAAGTAGCAGATATCTCTATTTATTCAGAATTATTTTATTGTTGTTCTATTTCTCTACTTGGTTTGATGGTTGATCTAGTGTTTGCAGAATATATTTCAAGTTTTCATTGAGCGTTTTGGGATAGTCTTCGGTTGGACCAACCAACTCTCAACACATATTTTTTGAAGAGCCTACCTCATATAAGCTCCAGGATTTATCTAACGATACATTTCTTTTTTGTTTTCTGCCGGGTGTTTTTGGGCTAGTACCTCTCTAAAAACCAAAATTTATCTTTTAAATATTTTGTGGAAAATTTGATAATTTGGCTAGGAAGAGCTTTAGATCTTCATATCTGGGAGCGGAGTTGGATTCATACTCTTCAGATTTGATAGATCTGCAACTTTTGTGCATAGATTTGTAAATATTTTTTACAGATCTGAAAATTTTATAACTTGGTTTCTGGGGTTTTGTTTATTTTTTTGTATATATTGGGATCTGGGTATAATTTTTTTTTATTTTTATTTATTTTTTTAATTTTTATAAATTTTGAAAGTACTGACCTTAAGGTTCTTTCAAGGAAATTTTCCAAGAATTGAGACAGATCTAGGCCCTGGAGGGCAAGATCTTGTCTCAGAAATATTGTGTGTAGGAAATAAATTTAAATTTGGGTTTGTTCGTAATTTTATTTATTTATTTTTTTTTTCCTGAGATTTTTAAAATAATGTTTTGGGCAATTTTTTTTGGGCCTCATCCTTTGCAATTTCGCTGCCGATTTTCTGCTACGTTTTTTCTTTATTTCCCTTTTTCCTCATGTTGCACTTTTCGCTCTCTTCTCTCTGCAAAATCTGAGTTCTCTTTTTCTGTCACACCGCAATTCTTTCCTTTGCGTATTTTCCTCTATATCGAGGTTCCTTTTTTACTGCGCGATTTTTCTCCTCGCTGCTCCTTGACTTGCAAACCCTTCTCTTCCCTGATATCGTTTTTCTATTTCCTTGCCGCATTGCCGACCCTTGAGCCTTCTTTCTTCCCTGCGTGGTGTTCTCTTTTTAGTCCCTTCCTTTGGGTTGATTTCTTATTCCGTCCCTCTCGTAGTTCCTCAACCCTCTCCTCCTTCCATTTCCTTCCTTGCATCTCCTCCTTGTCCTGTCGCAGTCTTCTTTCCTGCATGTTCCTCCTCCGCTGCATTCTCCCTGTCGTGAGGCCCTTGCTTCCTTTCTGCCGCTCTCCGACCTGCACACAAAACGCTCCCTCATCCTTGTCTTGCGTTCCTCTCCTCCCTGTTGGCTGCTCGCTGCCCAAGCTCGCCCCTCCTCTTCATCACATTCCCTTTCTCCCCGCTGCCTTCCACCATTAGCTTCCTCTCTGATCACATTTTTCCTAAAACCCTAAGTTGCATCCTCTTCCCGTACACTTTTCCTTGGCCCACCAAATATTTCATTAATTTTTAAAGTAGCCTTTTTTCCCTTTCAAAGTTTAAATTTTTTCCTCAAGCTATATTTATAAATGATTTTGATTTAAATTTTTAAAAGGTGGCCTTTAGCCCTTGTATAAAATTAAATTCAAACATTATCACATTTAACCTAAAAAAATTGTTTGGTGAGAGACAAATTTTAATTTAATTTCTTTTTTTGAGTTTTGTGATAAAGGATTTTGGGCCTTAGGTCTTTGAAATATTTTGAGGGGTAAAATTTAAATTTAAATTTTTTTCTATAGTCAAGGCACATTTTATTCATTTATTTATCTTTAAGGTTTGGCTATAGGAGAATTTTTTTCTGGGTTTGGGTTACTTGAAAAAATTATTTTAATTCCGGAATTGCTTGAAGTGTTTAGCATTGAGTTTCATGATATTTTTCATGGTAATTAATTTTCAAAATTTAAATCCTTAAGTCTTTTGTATGCAAAGTTTCATAATCATTTGGTTTTGAATATTTCTGTGCTTGACATTTGTTGAGACTGCTCGCCGTTTAATTAACTTTGAGCATGGTTCTATTTACTTGAAATTGTTGGACATTTGTTGCATATTAAATTTTGAGAAATTTTCAAGTAATTATTGAGTACTCTTTCATGGAATAATGATAAATTGCATATCCTTTGTTTCCTAAACTGAGTATTTTTTTTGAGCATCTATATAATTGGCATTGATATTAAAGAATTGTGAAGAGTTTTTTTGTTTTCTTTGAACTATAATTGTATTGGAAAGAATCTAGATAAATTGAAGTGATTAGCTGGTCGTTTAATTGGGAATTATATTTTGATATTTTAAGCATATTGCTGAGAAGCTTATCTTTCAATTTTTGTCTAGTAAGGTGAATATTTGTTTAGGCAATTAAAGGTTTTTGGCTTATAAACTCTGAAGCAGATCATAGCATAAACACTTTTAATCCTTGAATCTAACTTCATCTCATCTTCTAATCATCTCGTGCATTTGCATTTTAGGTTAGCCGTGCATAATTAAAATTTACTTCTAAGCATAAGCTTGGTCAATAGAAATATAGGTACCCATCCATCTTTGCTTGAGAAGCATGCTTCTAATAGTACTTAAAATGGCGACCTTGTAGTCATCAGATCCACGACTCTTTGCAGCGCTAGAGGCACCGACTATGTTAGATTTTTAGCAGAGGTATTGTTAATCACACCTTAGTGTGCTTCACGTTATCTTCTCTCTGCTATTTACTACAGAATCATGCTCAATATAGAAAAGATCGAAGGGTTAAAACTTAGATAAGCATTTGACTAAAATTAACCAAGATTTTCAGGAGAGGTATTGTTAATCGCACCTTAGTGTGCTTCACATTATCTTCTCTCTGCCATTTACTACAGAATCATGCTCAATATAGAAAAGATCGAAGGGTTAAAACTTAAATAGGCATTTGACTAAAATTAACCAAGATTCCTTCATCTCACATTAGTTTTAAGGTCTGCATTTCATATAAGATAGTTATTCATCCAAGTAGTAGTTGTTAATCAATTACTTGGTCCTAATTTTCTTAGCAAGATAGTTGACTCCATAAGGCATTGGTATCAATTGTTTAAATTTGATCGAATCCTATAAGTCTTGCTAAATCTAAAACAAGTACTTGGTCACTTGACTATATCTCCCAAACTGGTTGGTTTCCAACTAGTTCTCCTTCATTCCATTTCCATAGGGTCTACCCTTCTTAGCCTGCTGTTGGGAGACAACTTAAACGGAGAGATTAGGGATCAGGGTGACAACCCCTGATATGAGCCGTTGTCGCGGTGCCTAGATATTCTTTGCAACAACAGGAAGCATTCTCAACTATTCAAAGCTTGTCCTTGAAGTATATAAACTTCACTCTGGGACAGAGGCTTTGTGAGAATGTCAACAACTCGCTCATCTATAGTAATGCATAAGAGCTTCACTGCTCCCTTCTGTACTATGTTCAAGATTCGGTGATACAATGATCTTGATGTGCTTCGACTTGTCATCACGGTTGTCTCTGTTGCCATCTATAGCATACTTCATCTAGTAGATCCACTTGGAAGTCATACTGACTTTTGTTTGGCACAATTTCCTCCATTATGGCATACTTCAAACTTGCTGGCTTGCTTGCTCCCTTTGAACTAGGAGCTCTTCCGGTCATCAGGCATAGTTCTAAATGTCGGTACAATTTCTCCTTCTTGAACATAAATCACTCTGGGAGAATCCTCTTGTCACAAGCTTTGCTTTGTTCTTCCCGATGCTTCTATCTGCTGCTAAAGCCTTAGCAACCTTCACGATGTACTTGCAAACCTCATTAGGAGGTCATGGAAGAAACGATTATAACGAAGCAAACGAAACAAAGACAAGAGGCTAAGTGAATCAATAATAATAAATAAAATAATAGTAATCAAAGATCTAAAGTTCTTATCTTTTGAAGATTGTAGGGAATTTGTTAACTTCCTCTTAATCCTTGTCCTCATCACTAACTTCTAATGCATATTGCTTGCTTTTCCTTCCTTACATGAAATGTATGAGCTAGGGTTTCTTTATTTAGCGGGTTTATCGATTTGAGATCTAGCTCTAGGGTTTTATCCCCAAACTCTAGGGCTTTCTTAATCATAATTTTCAAATCTTTCCTAGGGTCTACAAACCCTAAGTCGAATTTCATCGACACCTTTTGTAACGCCAACAAACTTTGTCATATCATGCTGTGAATCTCATCATTGAAATTTATTGCTTTGTAGGTGAAGAAGCCTTCCTTAGTATCTTTCTTGAATCGAATCAAATTAATTGTTTGAAAGAAAAACTCCGCCAAATACAATTATGTTCTGGCATGATTTCTACTAATACGAACTACAATAACATATACATGCATCTCTAGTACTCTTGATTTTGTCTCTTTCTAAACATATTTCAACTTTGTCCTTGAAGCTGCCCAACCAAGTCTAAACATGAGCCCTTGTTTAAGATTAAACTTGGCCCTGCTACTCTGTTGTCCTATTTCATCATGATATCAAGGATGTTCCATCTCGGTCAAGCTACTAATATCCATTATGGTATACTGGTCCACGTAAATGTATCAAGATCAATGATTAATACAACCTTAGACTTGTATTGTGCCTCTTTAGCAATGTAAAGAAACAATACCCTACAACTATCATGTCAACAAGAATATTGCAGGTTTAGCCATATTTATATATCTCAATAGGAATACTCTATGACAGTAAGACGTTTTCAAAAGAGAGAAGAAGACCATGGCATTCCAACGAACTTGCTCCATCAACTGATACTCAATATATAAAATATTGTAATGTAGTAGTAGGAAAGTGTTAAGTGTGCTCTCTTAAGAATACATTAATGACAATAATTCCAATTTTTGATTGCTTTGATGTGCAGAGAATAGTCTTCAACATTCGGGGCTGGGCATCCACTTATCTAAGTGAATGAAGTCTGCAAAACATGTCACATTGAAAATAAACCCCATCCTTAATCATTTACAACACTCAAATACCTCAACATTGTAATCAAACATATTGACAATGTGCTTGGATTGCTAGGATAAAGTGACCGTTTGCATGTTGTGGAAACCTCATGCTACAAAGTCCTTTGATTACATCAACATAACTGTTGAATGGACTTTCAAGCTTTGAGCCATACAATATGCATTGTTAATGCATGACAAACCACAATGCCAAATAACATTCACCTTTGGAATGTCATTCTAATGTTCATGAAGTAGGGATGAAGAGGGGTTGTTTTTTGGAAGCGAAGTATCATTTTCCAAAAATATAGGAAGAAAAGCGTCTATTATATATATAATTCTTTTTGTTGGTATTATATTAAAAAAAATCCAAAATACCAAATTAGTTGTAAAATATATGAAAACATGCATATTTATACATAAAATCAAGATAAATATGGCATCCATTGTACATCAATGATTAATTATTCGAGCATCAACCATCTAGATTCTAGCAATTACAAACATACATCAAATTTTTAAGCATATCATAGATAATAGAAGGTAGAAAGTGTTGAAAAAAAGTGTAACTAGGTTCGATATTTACAAATGTAATTTTGATCTTTGTACTTGTCAAGAAAAATAAATCTTATTTTTGTAAATTAAATGAATGAGTTTCTCGTTCATTTCATAGGTCTAGAAAAGTGAAAGAGTCAAATTCATATATAAGGAGCTCTTCTTGAGCCTTCATGTAATGTATATGGGTCAACCGAATGTCTAAGAACAACCTTCCAAGACTAGCACAATCCTCTTGAAGACAAGCAAGCAAAATGATGAAAAACACAGTCATGTCGGCTAGCAAAATGAATTTAAATAAAAGTCATGTCGGCTTGCAAAGGGGACACATCAATTCACTTGGTAATGTCGGCTTGATATGGAGACAACACCTATAAATAGCCAACTAGAGTCACTGCATAAGTGCAGAAGAGAATATTGCATATCTTTGAAGAAGCTCGGATGGGTAAAGGGTCTGCAACCTTGCATACTTTGAAGCAATACACTCTCGGATGGATAGAGCAAGGATACTATCTCGTCACATCTGAAACCTCGTAAGAAATCTCAGTCTCTTCCTTAGTACATGTTTCGGTGCATTGCTAATGTAGTCTACTCCTTGGTGGAGAGAGATGATACAAATCTTAGTGCTATGATAAATGTAGTCACAAGTGTCGACACCCTTGGCAAGAAGAATCTATATCAAACTTTGTCTCGGCTTACATGTATCATAGACATAGTCACTATCTTGATGATCACTATCTCACAATCTCGGTGTATTTGAAATGAAGAGGATTTATGTGATCTTTATAATAATGCAGCAGCAGTGAAGCTCATAGCTATAATGAGTCTCTCAGTGGAAGCACAGTAATATTCTCAGTGATGTTGCAACAGTAATGAATGTCTCCGTGGTGCAGTGATAATGATGATCTCAGTAGTATGAAGAAGAGGATCAGTGTCTTGGTTTTGGAGTGGCTCAATTAGCCAAGGGTCATGGTCTTTGGTGTTTGTCAATTGGAATCTCTATAAGAAGAATATTGTGTGGGTTTTCCTCTCCAAGAGGGAGAGGTTTTGGCCCTGGCAGAAAGCCAACATCTTATGTTCTTGTCTCTTTGTTATGATAGCTATTTAATGAACTAAAGAAGACACACTAATGTTAAAGAATATGCTAATAAGCTAAACATTAATAGTTATCATGCTAAGAAGAATCTCATGAAATCAATGCCCTAGATTCTTCAACATGGCATCAAAGGTATGGTTGCAATCTAAGAAAGGGCAGAAAAGAGACATTGGAGGAACAAGTCTACAACAAGAAATCTACAAACAACAAAATGTAGTTGTTTTGTTGGATATTTGCATCGATGAAGATATGGATCATTGTACTCCCTTTTGCTGAATCATTTGATGACAATCTAATAAGAAGAAGAATTGGAAAGGGTTTTCCCCATAGTGGGGTTTTCCCTGGTCTTCGACCAATCTTGATGTCTATATGTGTGAATGCTTTTATTCTATTGTTCCTTTATGTTCCACTGCGTTGATGTTGATGATATTGTTCTTTCTACATAGTTGCATATGCTGCTGAATAATGATGTAAATTTGAATAATGTTGTGATGTTGTGGGGTGAATGTAATGTGCTAATGAAGAAATGCAATTATCAAAGCAAAAAAATATATAGTGTTGATTTGGGGTAGCATCGGATGTGCTCTAGCCATGAAAATTGGTGGAGAAGCTAAAGCACATGAGATCTCCAAGACCTAGAAATGGTTTTGGCAGATTCTAACCGGTTTGGGAGATATTAAAATAATTAATATTTTTAATGGAGTTCCTATATCTAAACTTAGGAAAAATAAAATATTAATGGATATTAATTTAAAACTGGGTTAGAGGGTTCCAAAAGTCATGGATCAAGCCAAATCTAATCTTAGCCGTTGATTAGAGATTTAACCTCGGCCATTGAAGACCAACAGGAAAAGTATAAGAAGAGGCTTGAGGGTCAGTTGGAGAACACACTGAGGGAGACCAGTTAGTTCGATTTCTAGAGCGGGGTTAGCCGAGAAATTTGAACTAGTAGTTTGGAGAGCAGCAGGAGGCAGCAAGTATAGAACAAAGAGTCAGGAACAACACCAGGGGAACAACGCAGAGGTTGGAGAGGCAGACACAGAGCCTCTCATGCAGACGCAGAGGCAACATACTGCGCAATCACTGGAGGGCCTGCGTGGGTGACGCAGAGAGGCCCAGTGCTGATGCAGAGAGGCAGGGGTTGACGCAGAGGGTCTGGGAGCTACACAGAGGTTAGCCAGGCTGACGCTGAGACTGGGAGTCGTGCTGAAGAATTTTCTCTCTGTTGGGTAAGCCATTTGGCACCTAGTTATACTGAAGAATTGCTGAATAATAAAATCCTCCCTTGCTGCACCGGTTTTCCCACACTGGATTTTTTCGGGGACTGTTGTCCAAAATATCTGTGTTGATGTGTTAATTCTGGTGCATGTGTTTGTTTCTGTATTATGGTGTGATATCTGCAACAAAATTTATTTTAATGTTTACTGAAGGATTTTCGTAAATAACATATTGGGAAAATAAGTAGGTAAAATAAATCAGTTGTTGCAGTGATAGAATTTTCACATGGTATCAGAGGAAGTAATCAGAGACACGAAGGGAAAATCAATTATGGGCCGAGACCATGATGCAGAAGCATCTATGTTAGGAGACTCACAGATTTTCAGAAAATTGCACAAGAGAAAGTGATTTCGATTTCTCTATGTTGGCTTCTAGGCTGGAAGAAGAAGTGGCTTGTGTGACTAGCTTTGCATCATCAGAGGTGTGGTATATAGACAATGGAGCCTCTTGGCAAATGACGGGAATCCGAGAATGTTTCTTAGATTATTGGGAGGAGAAGATGAACTTTCAGATCACCATGGGGAACAAGGCAAAGTGTACTCTTGTAGGGAGGGGTACCATAGTTTTTCAAACAAAAATGGGAGAGCGGTTCCATGCTACCAGTGTGCTGCATGCACCAGGATTAGGGATGAATTTACTTTTCGTGTCGCAACTTCAAGGCAAAGGCTATGACGTTTTCTTCATCAAGGAGAAAGTATACGTCAAACACTCGAGTTGGAAAAAGAAAGTGCAGATCGGGATCAAAAGTAACAAGTTGTACAGACTACAACTAGAATCGCTAATGTCACTAATAGGTAGTCATGGGGACAAGGATTTGAATGAACTATGGCACAAAAGAATAGGACATTTGCACCATGGGGCTCTGACAATTCTGAAGAGCACTGTAACAGGAGTTCCAGATCGTAGTATGGAATGAGATGATGTATGCAGAGGATGTGCTCTAGGAAAGTATGCCAAAGCAGCATTTCCTAGAAGTAAAAACAAGGCCAAGGGTGTGCTAGGATTGATACACTCAGATATTTGCGGACCCATGTCCACTAAAGCTCTTAGTGGTGCCGAGTACTTCCTCACCTTCATTGATGACCACTCAAGGAAAACTTGGATTTATTTTCTGAAAACCAAGGACGAGGTTTTCTGTTGATTCAAAGAGTTCAAGGCTCTGGTGGAGAATCTAACTGGGAAGAAAATAAAAGTTTTGTGCTCAGATAATGGTGGAGAGTATGTCGATAAGGACTTCACTGATTTTTGCGCTAAGGAGGGCATCAGAAGAGAGTGGACAACTCCTTACAATTCAGAGCATAATGGAGTAGCAGAAAGAAAGAACAGGACTATTGTAGAAGCAGCTAGGGCCATGATGTATGATCAGGATATGCTAAAATTCTTGTGGGCAAAAGCATGCAACACATCAGTCTATGTTTAGAATAGAATTCCTCATTGGGCATTGGGCAAGATTACTCCAGAGAAAGTCTTCACAGGGAAGATGCCTGAAGTCACTCATTTTAGGATATTTGGTAGCTTAGCATATTGCCACATACTCGAGGAAAAGAGGAAGAAGCTGGATCAAACTATAGAGAAAGGATATCTAGTGGGATATATCGATAACGTTAAGGCATACAGAATCTATCTTCCAGGGAGCAGGAAGGTAGTAGTTCGACGAGATGTGAAGTTAATGGAAGACAGGGCTTTCAGGAAATCTCGAGAAATGCCTTCCGAGGAGCAGTCAAAAGAGGAACCGTTGGTCAGACCTCTTCAACCAACGGAAGAAAAGAATTCTTCCTCGGGTTAGGAAGAATCACAGGATGAGGAGCTAACAGAAACACCTGCTGGCAAAAGAAGAACGAGCAAAGAACTTTGTCAGATTCTGCGAGATGCAGAGGACTTCATTGGTGCGCCAAGGAACAATAAGAGGGAGTGAAAACAACCAGATAGATATCAGGCATTAGTAGCTCAGGATGTGGAGCCTGCCAGTTTTCAAGAGGCAGCTCAACATCAGGTCTGGCTGGATGCGATGGTAGAGGAGTGCAACTCCATAATTGTGAACGATGTCTAGGAGGTAGTGCCAAGGCCTCAAGATAGATCAGTGGTAGGTTTGAGATGGATCTACAAGATTAAATACGTTGTAGACGACAGTGTTGAGAAATACAAAGCCAGGGTTGTGGCCAGGGGGTATGCTCAGAAGGAAGGAATTGACTACAAAGAGACCTTTGCCTTGAGAGCCAAGTATACATCTATTAGAACCGTGATATCTCTTGTAGCACAGATGGGGTGGGAGATTCATCAGATGGATGTCAAAACGTCATTTCTGAACGGAGTGATAGAAGAAGAGGTATATATTGAACAATGAGAGGCCTTTGAGACACATGAGAAAAAGTCTCATGTATGCAGATTGAAGAAAGCCTTGCATGGGCTGAAACAGGCACCTAGAGCATGGTATGGGTGAATCGATGGCTACTTGCAGAAAATAGGATTTGTCAAGAATGACACAACTCCAAATCTCTACTATTTGGTTGTAGAGAATGAGCCTCTAATCTTAGTATTATATGTGGATGATTTCTTCCTCACAAGATCATTCCAACTCATAGGAGACTACGAGAAGAATCTAGCCACGAAATTCGACATGAAGGATTTGGGACGAATGCATTATTTCTTGGGGTTGGAAGTTTGGTAGCAAAAGGGGGAGATCTTCCTTGGGCAAGGGAGATATGCTACAGAAATCCTGAAGAGATTCAGGATGGAGGACTGTAGACCCATGGCTACTCCAATGATAACCAACTGGAAGAAGATTGATGCATCAGAAGACAAAGATGTTGAGCCCACCTTATACAGGTAGCTCATAGAGTCCCTAATGTATCTGGTCAATACCAGGCCAGACATTTGCTATGTTGTCAACAACCTTAGTCAGTTCATGGTGGAACCGAAGAGGGCACACTGGGCAGTAACCAAACATGTTCTCGAATATTTACAGGGAACAATGGATTATGGACTCTTGTACACCAGGAGTATGGATATCAGATTGAGTGGGTTTACTGATGCAGATTGGGCGAGAAGTTCAGTGGATCGGAAAAGTACATCTGGGTACTGTTTCAACATTGGATCAGGAATGACCTCTTGGTGCAGTAGGAAACAAAAATCTGTGGCTCTGAGCTCAGCTGCGCCAGAATATATGGCTGCAAGCACAGCTTCGTGCAAGGCCATATGGCTTAGAAAATTGCTTGTGAACCTATTCAGAAGAAAGATGGAGGCGACCAGGATCATGTGTGATAATCAAAGTTGCATCAAGCTCTTTGAGAATCCAGTGTTTCACGATCGATCAAAGCATATTGATATTCGATGTCACTTTGTCAGAGATTGTGTCCAACGAGGAGCTGTATAGTTGAGCTACACTCCTACAGGAGAACAGGTGGCAGACATCCTTACCAAGGCCCTTGGAAGAACCAAGTTTGATTATTTCAGGGAGAAGATAGGGATGATAAAGAAGCCATTTCAGTAGCAGAAATGGGTATGATGTTGCAGTATGCAATAGTACGATGCAACATGATGAGAGGGGATGCAGTGCAGGGAGGATGGACTAGCAGCGGCACGGATGCAGAGGGAGCTACCGTACAGATGAAACAATGGTAGTGGTAGGTCCATGGGCAGCAGTGCATGATGCAGCGGTGCAAAGGATGTTGGGCAGGGAGGCCTAGCATCAGCACAGGGACTGGTGCCGGATAATCAGTGTGACACTCAGTGTGGAGTATTACTAGAGCACAGTGCTCGCTAAGAAGGAGTGTTGATTTGGGGTAGCATCAGATGTGCTCTAGCCATGAAAATTGGTGGAGAGGCTAAAGCACATGAGATCTCCAAGGTTTAGAAATGGTTTTGGTAGATTCTAACCAGTTTGGGAGATATTAAAATAATTAATATGTTTAATAGAGTTCCTAAGTCTATACTTAGGAAAAATAAAACATCAATGGGTATCAATATAAAACTGGGTTAGAAGGTTCCAAAAGGCATGGATCAAGCCAAATCTAAGCTTAGCTGTTGATTAGATATTTAATCTCGGTCATTGAAGGACCAACAAGAAAAGTATAAGAAGAGGCTTGAGGGTCAGTTGGAGAACACACTGAAGGAGACCAATTAGTTTAATTTCTAGAGCGGGGTTAGCTGAGAAATTCGAACTAGTGGTTTGGAGAGCAGCAGGAGGCAGCAAGTACAGAACAGAGAGTGGGGAACAACACCAGGGGAACAACGTAGAGGTTGGAGAGTCAGATGCAGAGCCTCTCAGGTAGATGCAGAGGCAGTAGACTGTGCAATCACTGGAGGGCCCGGGTGGGTGACGCAGAGAGGCCTAGTGCTGACGCAGAGAGGCAGGGGTTGACGCAAAGGGTCTGGGAGCTACGCAGAGGTCAGCGAGGCTGATGTTGAGGCTAGGAGAAGTGCTGAAGAAATTTCTCTCTGTTGGGTAAGCGAGTTTGGTACCCAGTTGTACTGAAGAATTGCTGAATAATAAAATCCTCCCTTGTTGCACCGGTTTTCCCACATTGGATTTTTCCGGGGACTGTTGTCCAAAGTATCTGTGTCGATATGTTAATTCTTGTGCATGTGTTTGTTTCTGTATTATGGTGTGATATCTGCAGCAAAATTTATTTTAATTTTCACTGAAGGATTTTCACAAATAACTTATTGGGAAATAAGTAGGTAAAATAAATTAGTTGTTGCCGTGAGAGAATTTTCACATATAGACCTAAGAAAAATTAACACTATCATGTTTTGAAAAGTGATCATTTGATTGTACTGAGTAACTTCCATAGCCTGTAACCTATTCTGAAGAGAGATTTGACCAACTTCCATATCCGTTATCACTTTATTATGATTTACTTGAATAGAACTCATTTCTTTCTTATGATTTGCTTCCATGGTGATCAAATGATTTTGCATGGTGGTCATCTGATTAGAGTGATTAACTTCCATGATTTTCATTTCTTCATGTTTTTCCTCTGTGGCTAACAACTTGGTCTGCATAGAGCTCATTTCCTTGGCGTGATTCTCTTGATTGAGTTCCATGGATTTTCATGAAATATACTTGACTAAACTGCATGTCTATAAGCATTTGAGTTAATTCCTTGATAATAAGTCTGTCATTTTCCTTTTCATGATCTTCTATAGGCAAGCGATGCTCCTTATCAACAATATTAATTCGGTCACTACTTTCATCATTGTAAGTGGCACAAGGCAAATCCGTTTCATCCTTTTGATCTCCATATCTATGATTGGAAGCATTGAAGATAGCTTGTAGAGAATCAAAAGATTTGTTAGGAAAATCATGAAACCAATCCATAACATCATCATTCAAAGAAAGGACAAAGAGTTGCATTTTGATGTCATCATGGTTATAACATGCAGAGTTGCACCATCTCAACATGCAAAGGCTAAACTTCTTGAGATGATTAATAGCAGTAATTGCATTATTACCTTGAAACACGGGCAAATGATCAATGAATTTCTTTGGAGTATCATGAGGATAGCCTTTACTGTTAGTAAAACAATAAGGGGCAAGCAAGTCATTCATGATGACTTGCTTAAGGGGAAAATGAGCTAATAGATGTCAAAGAGAGATCCTTGTTCAAGAAAAATAAGAAGTCTACAAGAAGCGAGCTTCTAGTAGAAATTCTTGTAAAAATTGAAAGGAGTGGATTCATCACTTGAACATGAATCTAACTCTAAAATCCAAAAGGAAAAAAACCAAAAAGTTAGTCAAGAACCAGGGACAAAAAACTTTATCCTCGGCAATGGCGCCAGAAAATATTGTCGCTCAAATTGTACACCAGATTGCGACAACGCTCAGGGTAGGGGCTGTCACTCTAATCCCTGCCCTCTCCGTTTACGCTGTCTCTTAACTGTAGACTAAGGGGGGTAGTCCCTATGGATGAAGAGATGAACTACTTGTTGGAAGCCAACATGTAAAGGAGACACAACTGAATGGCCTGACAACTTGGTGGAAATTAATAGGCAAGTATAATTATTAAGCACCACTTGATTAGATTTATTAAGATTGTTAGATAGATACCAGTGCCTTTAAGATTGATTACTTGCACAATTTGAATTATAATATCAAGTCACCGGATGAACAATCACTGCAATTTGCAAATTCTATCCTATATGAAGTGCAGGACCTAGTTCTATGTGAGATGCCAGCTCTTGGTTGTTTTTAATTGTATCCCTAATCTAGATTTGTCCTTCTTCTCATTTATTTTGGAACTAGTCTCGAATGCAAGTTATAGAGAGAGGTCCAAAGGAAGGAGGCTAAGGCCTCATTAACGATACCTCCTGTGGAGTTTCAACCACCTAGGTGCCTTCGTTCTTACAAGGGATTGCCCACAAGAGAACTGTAAGGTCACCTATGTTAACTGCGGATGAGGGTCTAGAGTCCTCAAATTGCTTGAAGAAGGTGGTCCTATCTTCTTACAACCAAACTTATGCTTGGAGGTATATTTTATAGATTTGCAGTTCTAACTTAGGATGAAATGCAAGATATGAGTGCAAACTTCAATGAGATTTTACGATGAATTAAGTACTTCAACAAGATAGATTATTTGAAAACAAGATGCTCGCAATGATGTTTTAACACGATTACAAGAGCAATTAAATGAAGCACTTTAAAGGGAAATTTGAAAGATTATCTCAATGGAACACAATTAGCAATTTCTAATTACTTCAAGAGCTTATTAGATTTCTCTTACGTCAATATCAGACATGTTACTTAAGCACTGCCAAATAAAAAATCAGCGAATTGTATTGCAAATAAACAGAGCACTGCCAAATTAAAAGTCAGCGAAGTAATAATACCTTTATAGGTTGCTAACAGTGATTTTAAGATGACAAAATGAGATGCTAGGAATGCAAAGATGCAAAAAAGTTAGTATGCAAGAGCAATAGCTTATCGTCAAAACCACAAGAGAGACAAATGCACCAATGCCTTTATCATTTAACCAACACTAAGGAGATGCACCAGACTTAAGTAAACACATGCAAATCAGATCAGCCACTTGCCACTATGAAAACAGTCCCAAAAAATCATTTAAAACAATGATGAATAAACCCTTGAATCAACACTTGATTTTCCTTAGTTTGTTAGACCTCTTAGGCTTATTTTTAGGACTTTTTAAAGCTGTTTATGAAATGATTATGCCACTGCCATCAGAATATCAGATTGTTGTAGTTTATTATCCAATAGATGACAGTCAATTAGATGCCAATATCAACTCTTAAATGCATATATAGAAAAGTCAATACACAAAGATTACTTTTAATGCCAAGAAGAACAAGTTAGGCTAGGAAAAGACCACTGAAACTTCTAAATCACATCTCAGAAATTTATGTCAGACCTTTGAATATTTATATCAGCCAATTGTTAATAGTGAGATCAACAAAATTCATTCACATAAATGCATGAAAATAGAGCCAAAACACTTGTAATTTTTTTTAGATTAATGTATGATGGTTTTATGGTGTTTTTAATCTTGTTTCTCCTTGAAATTAAGGTCTGCAATTAAAATGTTCAGATCTGAATTTTATGACAGTTCAGATTAAAGAGGAGATTGGGAGAGAGAAAACCCTTTAGGACTAGTGGCCTTGGTCCAATGGCTGATTTAACTAGTCAAGGCACCAATGAGGCTATTTTTGGCCTTGAATGCACTTTGTGAGCTTCCCAACACTTGCAACCACAAATGTGAGTCTGAAATATGATGGACCAACTACCAAAAACCCCACAAAATGATGAATCAGTCCTCTTAGAGCTAGCAGTTAGGGCTGGAAGCCCCTCTAATGCTAGTGGCCAGGGTTGAAAATGCCTCTAAGGCTAGCAGCTATGACTTTTAGGCCTTGGATGATGCATCAATGAAACTTAAGCCTTGGATGATGCTTCAATGAAACTTAAGCCTTGTATAACCCTTCTTTGACGGATGTAAGCCTGCAAAACAAGTGTAGCCCTCAAAATAATAATTTTCAAGCCGTAAATGAAACCAGAAATTTAGAAAGCCAAACTAGTGACTAAAACAAGTCAAAACACTTGGCCATGTTAAAATTTCTGTTTTCCCACCCCGGTTTTCAGTTTCTCCTTATTTCTCCCATGTAGTTAAATGCCCTTTCCCATAACCATACATTCAACAAGCTGGAAAAAATAATTGCTGAAAACACAAATTCTGGAAAATTTACAGAATGCTGGAAATTGCAGAAATAAAAATCAGCAGTAATAAACAGCCATTAAAACACTTTAAAACACTGATATTTTTGGTCAACGTGACCCTGGAAAAACCCCCTACAACTCTTGGGGAAAACCAGTTTGAGAGCTCTTCTTTATTTATGAAAAATGTCTTTTTACAGCAAGAATATTTCAGCAAAAAATTACAGCAAAATAATTTTTTCAGCAAGCAAACTTATCCGTTTTCAGCCCAACGGACCACCTGGAAACTTCTCAGTTTTCAGCAAAAAAATCAGCTTTTTCTGCTTGTTCTTGCTGCTGTTCTGCTTGTCTTTTTGCTGTTCTGATTTTGCTGAAGAGCTGCCTGGTATGTGTGCCAAACTGCTGCCTCTTTCTCCTTCTTGTCCAGAAATCTCCCTTGCTCTCTTGCTCTCCTTCTCCCAATCTGCTCATGAAAGAATGAATGATCTTTTCCTCCTTTTCCTCCTTTAATATAACTCCAAGTGACTTTTGGGTGATCCAAGTGACTTTTTGGTGATCTCTAAATCCAATGGCTGAAATAGATTTAGATCAATGGCTGAGATTAAATGCACATTTAAATCTCACTTTCTATTTTTTAATTCACCCCACTTTAATAAAGACCCACTTAGTCATTTATTCCAAAGTCACTTTTCCTTTCTAATTTTACATTAACTTTATAAAAGTCACTTTAAAATTAGACTTAGTACTTTATCACTTAAAGTCACTTTTAAATTAGATTTTAACTTAATAAAAATTATAAAGTCACTTTAGGAGAAAAATTAAAATCTTTTGGACACTTTTCCCTAGGCCAAAGATCAAAGCCTAAGAGAACCAATTGTCCTCTGGTACCAAATTTCAACA
>APFE031122776.1:35451-79582 GCA_000404065.3 Pinus taeda
AGAGAGCTCATAGCTCCCCATAACCCACAGCAGAACGGGGTAGCTGAGCGGAAGAACAAAACGATTGTGGGTGTTGCATGGGCAATGTTGCATGATCAGGGCCTACCCCTTCACTTGTGGGCGGAAGCATGCAATACAACAGTTTATGTGCAGAACCATTGTCCTCATAATATACTTGGCATGAGTACACCCGAGGAGGCTTATTCTGGTAAGAAGCCTGATCTTTCTCATTTGAGGATTTTTGGTGCTAACGTTTACATGCATGTGACGAAGGATGCCAGGAAGAAGTTGGAGCTGACAGCAGAGGTTGGGATATTTGTGGGCTACACTGATATGCCCCACAACTATCATGTGTATTTACCAGACATTGGTAAAACTGTTGTGCGACGGGATATAAAATTTCAAGAGGAGAAAGCCATGAAGTGTTCGCTTGAGAGGGAGCTACACTTGCATGCGGATGAGGAACTATTAGTTCCCAAGGATGAGCCACAGGACGAGGTTCACGGAGTGGAAGAGACCACTCATGCAGCACCAACCATCAGAGGACGAAAGCGCTTGACAGAAGATGAGCGACTGGCTCAAGATGCAGAGAAAGTTGTAGGACCACCTACAACCCAACGCAGGCAGAGACAGTCACCTGATCGGTACACTGGATACATGGCTCTTATGAGAAAGTGTGTTGTGACTGAACCATCCTCTTTCGAGGAAGCTGTGGAGGATCCCGCATGGGTAGACGCCATGGTGGAAGAGTATGATTCTATTGTCAGAAACAATGCATGGGAGATTGTTCCTAGACCGGAAGGAAAATTAGTGGTGGGATCGAGATGGATCTACAAAGTTAAGCAGGCAGCTGACAGGAGTGTGGAGAAGTACAAGGCAAGATTTGTTGCCCGAGGCTTTTCACAGATTGAGGGGATCGATTATGAGGAGACCTTTTCACCTGTCGCAAGGTATTCTTCCATACGGACGATTCTTGCTCTCTCAGCGCAGATGGGATGGCACATTCATCAGATGGATGTGAAGACTGTGTTCCTCAACGGAGTCATTGAGAGGAGGTGTACATTGAGCAACCCGAAGGCTTTGAAGTCTTCAGCAGCGAGTCGCATGTGTGCAGGCTCAAGAGAGCGTTGTATGGGTTGAAGCAAGCACCACGTGCTTGGTACACACGAATAGACAGCTATTTCACGGGACTTGGATTCTCCAAGAGCGAGGCGGATCCTAACCTATACCAGATTGTGGTGGAGGGTAAGTTGCTTATCATTGTACTGTATGTTGATGATTTGATTCTAACGGGTGATGAGCTGTTGATAATGTCATGCAAGAAGGATCTTGCTACAGAGTTTGAGATGAAGGACTTGGGCCTCCTTCACTATTTCCTAGGATTGGAAATATGGCAGCGCAGTGGTGGACTGTTTGTTTCTCAGGGAAAGTATGCTCGAGAGATACTGGAGAAGTTCAACATGCATGGCTGCAAGCCTGTTGATACTCCTCTTCCTGGAGGTTGGAGGAAGGAGGATGCCACTTCGAGAGAAGAAGTGGATGCCACTGTTATCGACAGTTGGTGGGGTCGCTAATGTATTTGGTCAATACACGACCTGATATATGCTATGCAGTTAACCAGCTTTCACAAGCTATGGTTAAGCCTACCAAGCTCTTCTGGAAGGCGGGCAAGCATGTATTACGCTAATTGAGAGGCACATCGGGATATGGTTTGTGGTACAAACAGGAGGATGAGGTGAAGCTATGTGGCTTCACGGATGCAGATTGGGCAAGGAGCCCAACGGACAGAAAGAGCACATCAGGAAGGGTCTTCAGTATTGGATCGACAGCAGTTTCTTGGTACAGCAGGAAACAGAGATCCGTGGCACTCAGTTCAGCGGAGGCCGAGTATATGGCAGCAAGTTTGGCTGCATGCGAGGCTATATGGATGAGGAAGATCCTAGTTGGTTTGTTCGGTTCTCATTTGGATCTTACTGTGATTTACTGTGATAACCAGAGTTGCATTAAACTCTCGGCTAATCCTGTATTTCATGATAGATCTAAACATATTGACATCAGGTACCATCATATCAGAGATTGTGTGCAGCGGAGGATCATGTTACTTTCTTACATTCCAACGGAGGATCAGGATGCTGATATTCTGACGAAGGCTCTCACCAGGAGCAAATTCGAGTACCACCGAGGCAGGATAGGGGTTGCTGATAATCCATATCTTGTCGGGAGGGAGTGTTGAGATTGCAACAAGATGATGGAGCTTAGTGAAAAGAGTCGCCTTCACTAAGTGGGCCCGCAGGCTATTTTTGGCGCAAGTCTATTTTTAGACTATGTCTATTTTTAGACATATGGATCATGTCTATGGATTGCAGGTTGCTGTTATGGATGATTGATCAAGTTGAGAAAATAGATGGACTTCTATTTTTGATGAAAGTGTGAGTGAGCTCAGTCTAAATATAGAACAGTCAAATATTATTAGCTCATAATAGTATTTAGACTATAAACTTTGTCTTATCTCTTGGAGCACTTCAGGATGAGCTACGGATGTGGTACATGCAGATCCCAGAAGGAAATACGTGGTTACCTATGGGATGACTAATATTTGCATGTAGGACTTCAGTTAGAACTCAAGGGAGTTGAGTTTAGTGGACTAGAGGTGTAGTTGATGGAGTTGTGTTCAGTTTAGCTTTGTTAAACTGGTTGTATTTAGTCTAACTGGAAAATATACTAGAGATGAGTTGGGTGAATTAGTTATTAATTAATTCACAAGTTATTGACTCATAATGCAACTATAGAATACATCAGTTATCTCAGTTGCATGTCAGTGCATGTTCAGTTCAACAGGACAGGTGGTAGAGAATCAGATTGCTATCAGTTGTGACTATAGGTTTGCACCAGATCTTGCACAATCAATGGGATTGAGTAATGCCAATGAGGATTGCATGGTTCAGCCAAGGAAATACGAGTTTTCTTCATTCATTCATTAGTATTCTCTTGCAGGATTGCGCAGTGGAGGCAGGCAAGCAGTGGAAGAGATTTGGAGATCAGATCTGAGCTGTATTGTGTGTAACAGAGGTGGAGATACTTGTGAGAAGTATTATGCTGTTTAATGTTACATGACTCAATCATTAATATACAGATAGTTGGGGTTTTTAGCGAGATGCTTTCCCCGGGATACATACTGTGTTAATGTGTGAATGCTCTTGATGTTTTATTGTTATTGATGCTGCTATATTGATGATCAACGTAGAGGAGCTTATGTATTGTGTATGTTTTCCGCAATAGTACATGATCAGGATAATCTCCATTGAATATGTGTTAAATTATTCAAAATTTCTACAGTTTTCATTGCAAAGTACTTATAGATAATAAAAAAGTTCCTTAAAGTATATTTGGCTCAAGTATTTCCTATAATTTGGTTGCATACCATATTTCACATTTGATTGTTGAATGTAACAGTCATAAAATGGAAGCCATATTTTCCATTTTCATACATTATAATACCATACTTTCTTTCGTACATTTCGTTCTTTTTATAGTTCATTTGATTATCATCACAGACTCAAAAATTTGCATGCCACATGTAAAGACATTCTTTCTTGTTGTTAGTCTCACTCTATCAGAAATCTATACACAAAGATTGATCCTCTCATATTTCTGACATATGTCATTGACAAGAAGTTGATTTTTATTTGCATATACAAGTACCTTTCCCCTCATTTAATTCATGTATCCCTCATGTGTGTGTTCAAGTATCTTAATAGTTATATTAAGGCTTGAGTTATGTAAACCATTTCTTGACTTATGGTTATGTTGTGGTTTGAGATATGTTATATCATAACATATTTCTTATTCTTAAGCATAATATGAGTTTTTTTAGTAGAGGATCCTTAGGAAACATAAGGGGTTAGGGTAAGAGGACTAATGTTACATGGAGGGAAAACATGAATAAGAGAATCAGGTTCTACCTTCATTTTGACATTGATTCGAAGGATTTTAATAAATAGACACAAATAGGACATTTATATCTTTAATTCCCTCCTCCACATATCCCCCATGCTTCTTAGAAATCACCACTACCTCATCTAAACATTATGAAAATACCTCAACCACAACTACTTAAAAAATAACATGTACATCATGACAATTGGGAGCCCAACCCAAGCAAACTAGCTTCTTGCTTTGCTTATTGGCCTTATGTGTCACTCCACTCAGTCTCTCCATTGATAGCTTCACCCTAGGTCCCCTTAGCACTGTCACAAGCCATGTATTCATATTCACATCAACCACTCAACTACCCTCCTCGTGTTGTGATAGGGAAAGTACACATGTTTTCCATACATGTGCATTCTCCTATAGAGGCTACCTCTGCCTATTCACACATCGATACTTCAAGGGTAGATAAATAAGGGAGGTGGGAAATTTATCTTCGTGATTTGCATCAAGAGATACAAGGGTAAAATAGGAATTTTGGGTAGAAGAACATTGTTGGCTCATACATGCACCTAAAACTTTCATGATTTACATTATTTTGTTTGATTTCATGCCTCATTTTTACAACACTTTGGACATATTTTCAGTTTTCAACATATGTATATATTTTGGACAACACTTTTATTTTGGTTATGCAATATTTTAACGACATGATACTTCATGGGAGGCACAATAATTGGTTTACATTGTTATTTATGAGATGATATATGATGTTTTACGTGCATGGTTATATATTGGATGTTTGATGGGTGATAATACCTTATGATGTCATTATTATATACATATTTTATTCATGGGAGTCACAAGGTTTTATTTGGTATTCGATAGTAATGATCATTGTTGGGGACACCACCAACTAAATATGAATAAAATTATTTAAATTTGAATACTCCTTCTAAATGACCCTCTCCTAAAGCTAAGAAAAAAAATAATTTAATTTAATAAAAAGAAGATCAATTAGAGAATGATTATCCTCCCCAATTTTCCAAGAAATATACAAAATCAACCATAGGGCATTGAAGGAGGGATGGAAAAAGAGAGTGGGGAGAGGCATTCTTAAGATATAAAATTTGTCATTTCTTTGATACATTATTTTCTTAGGTATACAGAGCTTAACTTTTTTGAATGACAACAGAATCACTTGAGTGAAAAGGAGAAATAAGCACATAATTTATTGATTGATATTTTCAGGTTATTCTAACTTTCTTGCAACTTATGTACTATTAGAAGGTCTAATACATTTTATCAATGCTAAGTGGTGCATCTTTTGTAGAAATTTGCTTATGCAATCTTATCAGAGAGGTCCAAGCCATAGTTAGCAATTTTATCTTGCTTGTTTTTTCCACTCAGTTTCCTATGTATGAGTTTGTGACATCTTAGGCTTCTAAAGTATATTTCGATCCATATTTACGTAGAAACTTACAATTACTATTGGTTTTAATCATATATTTTCAATAATAATAAAAACCAATGTTTGATTGTTCATTCACTTGGCATATGCCTCTAAGTTTTTTATGTTTAATTTTCCAAAGTTAATGAGCATATTTTTGGCACATATAACTTAAGTCATTTGTTATATTGTGCCTTTCTATTTTGTATAAGTGTGGTATTATGGCTAATAGTGTACAGTCATAAATATGCCTATAAATTTGTTAACTTGGTTCCTTTTACAACATATTTTCTGCAATTTTGTTTAAGTTGTAAAGTGCTTATATTGTACCATACTTTATTTCAATTTTAACTACTTTATTGTACATATTTAGCCTATTTTATTTTTCATATCAACACTTTGTATATATTTATAAAGAACACCTAGGGTTCATATAAATCAAGCTCCATCGCATTATATCACTTATCCCTGTGAGATTCAAGGATGTTTTCAACAGAAGCATAGAAAACTTTGCTCATCATTAAATTTTTGGCAACCATACTAGGGAATCGATTGTTTCATCTATGGATCTTTAAATTTCCTTGCATATGACCATACCATCTGCTAATCATCCTAGCCTTGGAAATCATCTAGACGATCAATAGAATATTGCACATTCTCTATTCAATTTCATACTCAATAATTATAAATCTCTTGCTAAATTTGAACAATCTTGGGTTGTTATAGCCTAGGACATAGATCTACAATAACTAAGGAAATTTCTCGAAAGGTGACTTCATGTCCATCCTACTCGATGATAGTTGGATTATGCATTTTGAATCTCGCTCCTTTAGAAGAATTCATGGTCAAAGCCCCAAATTCCAACCATTAGGTGAAGTCCAAAGATGCAAAATTATTCTTGCTACTCAAGCTTGTATCAAATTTTATCAAGATCTTACTTTCTCTTCAAAAAAAACTTCCCCTTCTCATAGAATCATGTCAAGAATGCAATCCTCAACTCAATCTTCTTCCTCTTCCATGATATCTTCATCAACTGCATCATCATCATCTTAGATTGGCAATCTATATTCATGTTTTAGTCCAATACATTCCACTACCAATCATGCCAAAGTGATTATGAAGTATGGATTTTTTCAGTTCAAGGAATATGTTAATGCCACCCCCTGGCATGTCCCATCTCCATTGAATCTAATGCCTGCTAATGCAGCCTTATCCAAATTCAAGGACCATATGCCAAAGTTTTCAGTCAATGGCACTATTACAACAAACTAACATATTATTTCCTTATCTAATGCTTGTCACAACATTAAAGAAAATTAAATGATACTTTTATGTGATTAATCATCAATTAATTAGAAGGAAAGACAACAAATAACTTCTTTGAATTACCTCCTAAATCCTTTTCCACTTAGGATGAGCTTTGTTACTAGCTCAAATTGACCTATGGCCAACCCTAGAGTCATATTGATCTTCTTTGTTGTTATAAAAATGTGAAATTTTTAAAGGGTGAAACTATCAAATCATTCAATCTTTGTTTCACTAAAGTATACAATCAAATCCCTGAAATCGTTAGGCCACATAATCAAGTGGCTATGATGCATTATTATAATATGTTTCCCCGTTCCTACTACCATAGGATAGAAGAGAAGAACACCAAAAATCTTGGATATCCATTGTAGATATGTCTCAAATATGAGGAACAATTATGTAGAATTGGTCTTCCCATGGAAGATTCAACCAATCAATGTGACATGTCCTTTGTGCTTCAATTGATGCAGGACATGATTAATTGTATAATCTACTTTGAAAAGAAGGTAGAAGCTCAACCCCATGCTGAAATTTCCACTTCAACCCTTGTGAGAAATGTGCCCCAAGCATTCCAATCCAATGTTCTTCGTTCCCATCCATGGTACAAATTTTGGGAGGAGTACCATTACAAAAAAACTATAAATTCACAGAAAATGAACATGAAAGAATCTTCGGTAAATATATAGACTCCATGGTTAAAACTTTGGATTTGGTGGCCGATGAGGGTGTAACGATGGAAGAACCTAGAATCTCTTATAGGGAAAGGAATTTTAAAGACCAGGCTTCCAAGAAACAGACAATTGGAAAACCTCAATATTCTCCACTCATGTCCAAATGTAAATTCTACCTCTTCTCCCTCTTCGAATTTGTCTTGATTTAACATCTTGAAACAAATGTCCAACATTAAAGCTAATTCTTCACTGCTTGACATGGACACCAATCCTAAATAACAACAACAATCGAGAAGTTTAATGGAATGGAAAACCCCTTCTCCTATACATTTTCTAGAGGCAAAGTTGGAAGAAGACCCTCCCAAAGATACACTATTCGTTGTAAATAATCCAAAAAACTTTGTTAAAAATATTCCTTTTTATGTTTCCATGAAGGTCTATGATAACATCACCCATTGGTGTCTAGTAGATTGTGGGTCAAATGTCATGCCTAAAATCATCATGGAGGAATTAGGCCTTCAATGCACTAAAGAAAAACCTAAAATGATTTTGGCCTACAACAATACTCAACAAGAAATATTTGGTGAGATCAAGGATGTTACTTTAGTTTTGTGAACCCATCCCAAAATTAAAACCACTTATATTATTCAAGTGATGGATATGCCAATAAAAAATTAATCAATAATTTTAGGCAGAGACAAGTAGGCAAAAATGGGTGGATATATGTCACTAAATGGAATCCATAAGACTCTACCTAAATATGGCAAGAATTTTATTGTTCTGAGAGAGGGAAGGATCTCGCCATACATTGAAAGCATACCCCAACCCCATCTTAGTTATGTTGAAGAAGATTTAGGAGTTTATTCTTTGTTTATTGATGAAGAATCATCACCTCCTTCTCCTATTGATTAGGATGACCAAGTTTGGCATATGCACTTTGATCATACATATTTTAATGAAGGAAATGTCACTGGGATAGTATTATATTATCCTATATGCAAAATTCATCGATACTCCTACCAAATTGAATTCGATCGCACAAACAATGTAGTTGAATTTGAGGCCTTATGGCTAGGCATTGAATGTTCCATCAACCTAGGTTGCAAGTGCCTAACTACATTTGGTGATTTTGAACTTGTTGTCAACTTGTTTAAGAAAGTGTACTCTAGGCTTGAAACAAGATTATCAAGCACTACACCCAAGATGTATGGTACAAAATCTCATAATTTCTTTCATTTAACATTACACATGTTTGCGAAGAGTTGAATTCCTTAGTTTATCACTTGGTTATGTTTGCATCTAGTCCTCAATGAAAAATTCTCTTAGAAAGGCGTAATTTCATCTTACAATAATTGTATCAGCCTCATTTCCAAATATTGAAGAGGATTAGCAAGTTTTTCCAGATGATGAAATCATCTCCAACTTCTTTGAAGATCAACCCATTAATAAGAATGAGATTGTCTCACTTCATGAATTTGATGATGTCTTTGCTTGGTCATATAAATATTTATGTGGTTTTGATCTTGGCATAATCCAACATGTCATTCTTATTAAGGGAAATCCCATGCCTATCAGGCAAAGGAATAAACTTGTCAGCCCCATGCTTGAATCAATTATTAAGAGAGAGCTAGAAAATTTTCTAGTTGCTCATATCATTTCCCCTATCAAATATTTTGAATAGGTGGCTAGCATTGTCCCAGTCCAGAAAAATTCTACTGATATTGATATAGGTGTGACTATTTCTCTTTGAAAAAAGTGAGTGTGGAAGATAAAGTTTCTCTCCCTAACATGGACCTCATTCTGCAACAAGTTGTAGGATTGCAGATGATGTCACTTATTGATGAATTTTTTGGTTATAACCAGATATGCTTCAAGAAAGTGGATAATTTTAAAACCACTTTTACTACACATTGGGCCACCTTTTCTTATGAACACATGCCTTTTGGGCTCATTAATGTGGGTAACACATTCGAGAGACCTTTGCAAGTATATTTTGATGACATTTTCGAGAAAATAATTCAAGTTTATATGGGTGATTTATTGTATATTCCAAGTGTCGAAAATATCACATTGATCATCCAAGACAACTGTTTCAACAATGTTGAAAATTTGGTATTTCTCTGAATCTTAAGAAGTCAATATTCTATGTTACCATAGGGAAATTACTTGGACACATTTTTTATGAACCTGGAATTAGTATTGATCCAGAAAGGATTGAAGCCATTAAAAACCTTCCTACCCCTAAAACTAGGAAAGAGATCCATTATTTCATGGGAAAATTGAATTTTGTCTGATGATCTATTTGTGATTTTTCCAAGATCGTCAAACCCATTCATAATTTTTTGAAGCAATATTGAAAATTCCATTAGTATGAAACTACATAGAAATCCTTTGTGGCCATCAAAGATTCCATAAGTTCAACTCCCATCTTGGAAAAATTAGATTTTGCTAAAGAATTCATCATATATACTAATTCCACAGAGGAAACCATTTTTAACATTCTTCTTTAGAAGGATGATCAAGACAAAGGACATCCTATAGCCTCTATGAGTCAAAGATTGTTCGATGATGACCTAAATTATTCCCTTCTTGAAAAACATATGTATGCTCTAGTTGAGGCTATAGAGAAATTCTGGCACTACATATTGAGAAAGAACACATAGATAAGAGTTGCTTTTCCTAATGTGAAGTGTTTTCTATCTCAGACTCTATTATCTTGGAAGCTAGCCCACTAGATTGGAAAAATTCAAGAACATGATTTAATGATAGTTACTACAAAAACAATAAAGGGATGTGATCTTGCCTTACATTTCACCCAACACCTTGAGCTAGATGTAAATCCCAACAAAGATTAATCTTTATCAGCTTTATTTTTGGTCAATGATGACCATGGTGATGTTGCAAGATACCCATGGTATAAATATATTATATTTTATCTTCAAAATTAAGAATTTCATGACAACCTAGAGAAGTCTTAAAGGAGAAGACTATGGTTGGAGGCTTCAAAATACTTAATTCCTAATACTCTTCTCTTCAGAAGGTCCTTCGATGAAATCCTCTTGTGGTTTGTTGATGACACAATGAAAAATAGATTATTACGAGAATTTCATGGATCTGTTCACCCCAATATGCACATTGATGGTCACTTCGCTGCCAAATCCACAACACATAAGATACCAAGGGCTTGTTTTTACTAGCCGTCGGCCTTTAGGGATAGTTTTAAGTTTGTTCAAAGTTTTGATCAGTGTTATAAATATTTAGGAAGATAAATTTCCATGATTTACCCCTGCATCCCATCATACCATATTTTCCCTTTTCAAAGTGGGGTATAAAATTCATTGGTCCTATCAGTCCCCTTTAATTTTTTGAAAATATTTACATCCTTACTTCCATCGATTACTTTACAAAGTGGACGAAAGTGGTACCCCTAAAAAACGTTAAGGATGAACATGTAATGACATTTATCGAGAACACTATTTTTTGGGATTTGATTTACCAATTGAAATAGTTTCAAATAATGGATAGACTTTCATATCATCGAAATTCACTCAATTCTGTGCCAAATATAAAATTAAGCATTCCACTTTCTCGACCTATTATCCTTAGGGTAATGGTCAATTTTAATCTAGTAATAAAAATTTGATCAAAATCCTCAAGAATATCATTAATGACAAACCAAAAAGTTGACACACTCTGCTAAACATCACTTTATGGATAAACCAAACCACTGTCAATTCTAGAACCAGACTATCTATGTTATAGTTCCTTTGTAGCATCAAAGGATGAGGAATTGAATTCCATAGATATTCCATAAAGAGACCTTGCTCTGCTATCTTTAGAAGAGAAGATGAATTATTCTCTTAATAACATGAAGTGCAAACAACAATAGTGAAATTCGATAAGAAGTCTAAGACTGTTATCTTTGTGGGTGGACAAAAAGTCTTGTTGTGGGAATCCGCTCACGTAGAAAAAATGAAACATGCCAATTTTCAAAAATTGTGGATAGGACCCTTCATATTCATGGCTACTATTAGGAGCAATTCATACCGGCTGAAAGACGAAAACAAAATAATTTTTTCCTATACCACTAACAGGTCACACCTCAAGCCTTTTATCGAGGCTGATAAATGGTAATTTACTCAAATTTATGCTACCTTTTGTACATACAGTTTTGTCCTTTAAATTTATTATGCTATTTTTATTTCCACATTTTTAGTTTGACTTCTTTTTTCTTTTAATTTTCATGTTGTAAGTACAAGTAATCCTTCTTGAGTCAAGACCATTTCTAATAACATAGTTTGATGTTATGATTTTGAAAATTTTACACTAATACTTTATGACACAGTAAATTTAAAGAAGCAGGATAAGCAGAGTGACCTCTTGTTGGTTCATGAGATGTTGTTGCTTTAGTATTGGTCACTGCCTTATCTTTTCGTCTACTTAGAAGCTAAATAGGTTATGTTGGTCCCATGTTTTTTCTTCCCTTTCTTCCTTTCCCAGCATGACAACTAGATTACCCTCTCTCACTACTACAAGTCAAACTTGTTTGAAGTCCCAAATATTATGAGTTTTGGCATGTTTTATCATAGTCCTCCCCATGAAGTCACAAGATGTTGAATCAATTCTAATGCATGAACCACCCCCACAAAATTGTGCAAAGCATTGAACCTTACTTCTCTCCCTAAAGAATAATAGAGATACAATAATTAAAAATTGAAAACACTTAGTAAATGGGGTCACTCGGTGGAATGAAGATTTTTTATTTCTCAGACAATTCTTCATGGCTATGGATGCCTTTACACATAGTGATTCATGAGGCTCCTGGGGTTATATGATGTAGGATAGCACTTTACTGGTGTGCTTAGAATCATTGAAATGAGGTCTTAAGGATCTAATATCGTAGTTTTTACATTAATCATATGCGACATCCCATCTTCTACCTATGGTTATGCAATGATACTATATATATTGATTAGATCATTAAATGTTAAACATATTTCTTATTAGTTTATTTTGATTGTAAAATAACTACTCGCTTTGTAGATATGTGCAACATTTTACGAGGTTTGTGTACTCCTTAATTCCTAACAGAATCTTTCATGGTTCACATCTAACTGCAAGAAATACTAAACTAAGTATTAATGGGTGTTGTAAGATATCACCATACTACAAAGGTTTGAATAATTATTACTTTGAGGGCATAAAGGTTTTAATATGGATATTTCCTAGCCTTGGGGTGGCATCTTAATAAAGTTTCGTTTAGGGTGATTTTGTTAGGATAAGACTGGAAGTTGATTGTTGTTCCAAGAGTTTAGTTTTCTAGAAAGATAGGCCGACGTACTGGAGATCTTGTTTAGGCTGATATATAACACAAAAATGCACTGCAATCTCGGTAAACAATGGCATGACTACCCTCGGACCTGGGATATCCTTTCTGTAGCTCGGATCCTTGTCGCATATCTCTGTCACATTGATTTACAGTCACTTATAGTTGCTTCAATCCCAGACTTGGTGCAGACAGAGAATAATATTAAGAGATCGAACCCTTGGATTGTTCACCTATGTAGCTTGGTTTGTTAATGTCTTAGAAAGGTGCAGGAATAGAGGCTAAGATATTTTCATATGTCTTTGGTATAGACTCCACTGCTTGGTTGTGATATAAATCAGTCCTGTAACAGCTAATCATAGCTCAAAATTTGGGTTGAGGTATAGCTCGAAGCTTAGACTGTGGTATCACTTGGATTGTATAATTACAGTGACTTCTTTTCTCAGAATGTAGATTGCAGTAGCTTTGTGACATAAGCATACTCTTGGTGCAGACAGTGACCTTATGTGATCTCTTACAGAATGATCAATTACTTTAACAGTGACTCAAATGTTCTGTTAATGTATTATCTTAAAACTGTGACAAGGATTATTCTTGGACTATGGTCATGCCTCGTTTATATTTCCGTACTCAATTTGAATTTATCATTGTAGCATAGAAAGAGTGAAGTCTAGTGGTGGAATTAAGTGAAGTCAAACACTAGTTCTTTTGGAGCTGACTGAACATAAGAAATTGAAAGGTGAAGAATCCTATTGAAGATATAGGAACACCCTTGAATAATTCTTGGAGCAGTAGATTGAAGACCTAAAGGTCATCCTTGGACCAATTAAGTACATTCGGTGTTTCTTGTCTGGGCTTTGGGTTCGAAGTACTCTTGAAGGAGAACTATTTTGAATATCCTTTTGGAGCACATTGATGACACCTTGGAGCATCTTGTGAAGATACTTTGAAACTAAACTTGGAGATAATATTGGAGATCATGATGCATGAGACATCATGAGGTAACTTGAAGAACTTGTTGGGTATGATGAAGTGAAGTGGTGATACTTTCTAATTGACAAGGTTTTCATTGATGATGTTGTGTGGAGACTATAGTAAAGCTGAAAATTGACAGGGCTTGGTGAAGAAGACTTTTGGATCCGTGAAGTACAACCAAACATATCCTAACAAGGCAAAGCTATAGGATTGGTGTCGTTGGATTTGGTGCTCCTAAACTCAAGGCTGGTGCCTTGGATAATATAGGGTCAAAGCCCTAGATGTTGGAGCCTCAATAAAGTCCAAGTAGGTGCTTGGCACATCCCAGGTTAGAGCCTGGGTGTCTTCATCAAGGGTTGGAGCCCTACCTATATTGTACTTGATTCATTGTAAATATTATATTAATAAAATCATTTATTTCTATTTTTCATTTTGTGTTCTAAATATAAGTGATCTAATTGGTAAAAAGTAACAATTGAAAAGAAATATTGATTCACCCCCCTCTCAGTATTTCCAACAATTGGTATCAGATCTAGTACCTTCACTCAAATCCTAATAGTTTGAAGGTTGATCATTATAACACAAATGGAAAAGCCAAGGAAGAAAGTCTCCAATCCTCCTAAAGACGTGTTTCCCTCAACCACTGAAATTGAAGTCAATCAATTTGTGAAGGCTCCATTGTTCAATGGAAACTTTGATATATGGGAGGCAAGAATGAGGAATTTCTTAAAGACCAAGGCATTGAATTCTAGAAATTGGTGATTTTGGATAGCATGATGGATGGACAATCTAAGGAACGTAATAAAAGAGAAATGAAATAAATCTTGAATGGGCTACCTGATTCTATGAAGGCCAATTTTGAAAAATGCTTGTCAGCAAAAGGCATATGGGATAAAATTCATGATTTTCACTCAAAAGGAGTGTTGACAGTGACCTCTAGTCAAGAAAATGATGGAAAACAAGAAGGAAATCATAAGGCCATCAAGGAAGTTGAAGATAATAGTGATGACATCAAGGCTAAAGAAGACCTGGAAGATGAAGAGAATGAAGAATATTTTGAAGAAGATCTCCTCACTGAACTTATGGCTACCATGGAAGAGATTAACAATTTGAAAAAGGAAAATGAGGAACTTAAGAAGAAAGCACATGTTGGTGACCAGGACAACACAAGGAAAGAAGTTGAACCTGTCAAGCTTCAAGTACAATAAATAGATGAGGAGCTCACCAAGATTAAGGAATAATTTCATTAAAACTACAGAAAGCATCATGAAGAAGTCATATCCATGAAAAATCAATTGGATAAGGCAAAGAAACAGGAAGATACCTTGTCGAACCACCTTGAACAAAGGCACAAGAGGTTGAACAAACTTGAAGCATAGATTGGTCAATAAAAGGAAGAGGTCTCCTCCCTTAGGTCTCAGCTAGAAGAAGAAAGGAAATAAGCACAAGGAGCTAAGAAGGTGATGGAAGCTTTGACATTCAGAGAAGGACAAGTTGATGAAGCAGGAAAGGAGAAAAACACCATGATAGGCCAACTAGAAGAAAAGAATGATGACATCACCAAGTTAAGATCAGAAATCACTTCTCTTAAGGCCCAATCATGTGAAGCAACCAAGATGAAGGAAGAAATGGAGATCACACTATCAAAGAAGGATGAAGAATGCAAGAACATGAAAGAATAAATTGTCTTTCTTAAAAAGGAAGTTGAATTGTTGAATAAGAACTTGAATCTTTCTCAAACCTTAAATGAAATCCTAAGTCATCAAAGGTATCTCCTTGATAAATGAGGTCTTGGCTATATAGGTGATTCCTCAAGCAAGAATTATCAAGGATGTGAGGAATCCTGGAAGAAATGTTGATTCTCCCAGTTCCAGCAAAGGCAGGGAGAAGAATCAACACAACATTAGAAGAAATCCTACTCTAATAAGACTTGCAGATGGTGTCAAGAATACAAAAGTCAATGAATATCATCAAATAATACCAATGCAAAAATACTTCAGAAGTACATCAAGGAAACCTTCTCCCCCCAGGCACCAAGGTATATTTCTTGGTTATTGTTATTCTTGTACAAACTTTGGGCACATGGCAAAAAATTGTAGGGCATATCACAAAGATAAATATAATGGTCCCTGTCAATATCTGAGAAGCAATTTTGAAAGAAGAAGTCTTGAATTCGTATTCATGAACAACATGGAGTGATTCAAGTGTCATAACATTGGACATATGCCATGTGATTGTAACTTGACCTGGGTCCCTACACAAGGAAGAACCATGCCAGAGAAGAAAGTTATACAAGTATGGAGAAGGAAGCAAATTGAATCTGGAAGTCCTTTGAACACTCTAACCAACAACACATGTTTTTGACTTGATGAAGTCATCCTTAATATTCCAATTATTTGATGGGGAGACTCTGCCAAAAGGAAGACCATGCATGTAGTTAGTGGGAACTTATGATGATTAAGCATTCTTGCAGAAGCTATCTGTGAATGGACCCAATGAAATCCTTGATGAGCCACATGGACAATCATCCTTTGATAGATCGTCTCTAAGGAGAAGTTACATTGAAGAACATGATCCCTTATTCATCCATGAACTAATATTGAATATCTCTTCCACTTGATCACTAAGGAGGTAATCTTTCATGAGCTAGAAGAGGTCATGAAGACAAGGGGAGTTGGTTCATCACATGAAGGAATTTAAGCACATCTATCATGGACCACATTGCTAGAAAGAAGAGCACCATGATAGGCGGAGTAACGTACCTATGAAGAACTACTATTTATGAAGAAAATAAGCAACTCGAAAGGGGGAGCTCTTGGACACCCCATTTTCCATAGATGTCAAAGGGGGAGAGAATATTTGAAAGGGAAAGACTATTGAGATCAATGACAAAGGGGGAGATTGTTAATCTAGGTTGTCATTAATGTCAATAGTTGATCATTGATATAGCAGTGACTAGATGGAAAATATTCTTCAAGATGCCAGAAGATGACTACAACTCTTGTTTAAGTTGATGAAGTGCCAATCATGGTATGGCATGTCTATGATAAAAGACTACATGATGACTTATGTGGACCATTATGATGACTTATGTGGACCATGATGATGAATTAAGTGGAAAAAAATTGGAAGACTTCATATATGACATAAACATGATGAGATTCCCTACCTCCAATGATCTTCATGATGATGCCACATGATGACAAACCTCCAATAATGTTGAAGGAAACAAGGTGATGAAGAAGGAAATCAAGGACATGATGGTGTCCCTACATTTAATAAGGCAAGAATGAAGATGACCTTAGATTGAATAAGGCAAGGACATAATAATGATGACCCTATGAAGACAAGGACATGATAAGGATACGATTATTAATGAAGGAATCACCATGAAGAATCCCTACACTCCATTTATGCACTCATAAAGGATCAGTCACGTTAAAAAATATGTTTTTCTACCTTGTAGGCATAATTATTCCATGATACCTACACCATATTAAATATCATAATTTTTCCTTTCCAACGAGCTATTACTCAGCCCGAAACTCTAAGCAGTTTAAAAGTTATGGCTTTTACAAGTTAAAGGTGTATTTTTGGTCACTAAGTCGACTTGAACATGTCAACACATGTCGCCTTGCATTGTGGACATGGTCATTCATTTTAAGGAAGAATAGGTATATAAATAGAGGTTCGAACCTCTATTTTCCTTATCCAATTTTTGGTGAAGATCACAGAGGAGCTCGTGAGCCCTAGAAGGAGACAAATCAAACGATAAAAGAAAAACATATACAGTGACAAAAACTTCTAGGCCTATTTTAGAGATACATACAAGGCTGAGGAGAGTTAAATGTAGTTATGTTTAGGGTTATTTTGTTAGGATAATACTGGAAGTCAATTGTTTTTGCAAGTGTTGATTTTGCTGGAAATATAGGCCAAGGTACTGGAGATCTTGTTTGGGCTTATATATAACACAAAAATGCACTACAATCCTAGTAAACAATGGCATGACTACCCTCGGACCTGGGATATCCTTTCTGTAGCTTGGATCCTTGTCTCATATCTCTGTCACATTGATTTAGAGTCACCTGTAGTTTCTTCAAGCTCAGACTTGGTGCAGAGAGAGAGCAAGTTTAAGATATCGAATCCTTGGATTGTTCACCTATGTAGCTTGGTTTGTTGAGGGCTTCAAAAGGTGCAAGAACAGAGGCTCAGAGATTTTCATATGTCTATGGTATAGACTCCATTGCTTGACTGTGATATAACTCAGTCCTGTAAAAATAATCACAACTTGGACTGTGGACTGAGGTATAGCTCGAAGCTTGGATAGTGGTATCACTTGGATTATATAATTACATTGACTTCTTTGCTAAGAATGTAGATTGCACTAGATTTGTGACATAAGCATACTCTTGGTGTAGACAGTGTCCTTCTTTGATATCTTATAGTATGATCAATTACTTGATCAGTGACTCAAATGTTTCGTTAATGTATTATCTTCAAACTATGACAAGGATTATTCTTGGACTATGATCATGCCTAATTTATAGTTCCAGATTCAATTTGAAGTTATGATTGCAACATAGCAAGAGTGAAGGTAATGGTGGAATTAAGTGAAGTCAAACACTAGTTGTTTTGGAGCTGATTGAACATTAGAAGTTGAAAGGTGAAGAATGCTTTTGAAGATATACAAACACCCTTGAATAATTCTTGGAGCAGCTGATTGAAGACATGAAGGTTATCCTTAGACCAATTAAGTACATTATTAATTTCTTGTTTGGGCTTTGGGTTTGAAGTAATCTTGAAGGAGCATTGTTTTGAAGATCCTTTTGGAGCACATTGATGACATCTTGGAGCCTCTTGTGAAGATACTTTGAAACTAAGCTCGGAGATAATATTGGAGATCATGATGCATGAGACATCATGAGGTGACTTGAAGAACTTGTTGGGTACGGTGAAGTGCAGTAGCGATACTTTCTAATTGACAAGGTTGTCATTAATGATGTTGCGTGGAGGCTATAATGAAGCTAAAAATTGACAGGGCTTGGTGAAGAAGACTTTGGGAGCAGTGAAGTATAACCAAACATATCCTGGGAAAGCGAAGCTATAGGATTGGTGTCCTTGGAGTTGGTGCTCCTAAACTCAAGGTTGGTGCCTTGGATAAGATAGGGCCAAATCCCTAGAGTTCGGAGCCTCACTAAATTCCAAGCAGGTGCTTGGCACATCCCAGGTTGGATCCTAGGTGTCCTAATCAAGGGTTGGAGCCCTACCTATATTATACTTTATTCACTGTAAAGATTATTTTAATAAAATCATTTATTTCTATTGTTCATTTTTTGTTCTAAATGTAAGTGATCTAACTAGTAAAAAGTAACAATTGGAAAGAAATATTGATTCACCCCCCTCTCAGTATTTCCAATAGGCTCATCCTCTTCTATTTGACCTTTTAACATTTGCTAATTTACAATCATGGTAAAGCTTACATTTACAATATAATAAATAACTGTAATAAACGTTGATGCTACATCTTGTAAATTCATATACCAAGTGTAACCATATAAGAAGATTAAATCCAATTCATGTAGCGATTCTTTGTATCTTCATCTTGTCTAAGTGTGATGCCAACCATCCAGTCAATCCAATTTGAAGTGTGTTTTCACAACTTCAACATTTACTTCCCTAAGGGAAAATCTCATGGCATGCTTCCATCACTTCTCATGCTTTAGATATTTCAATGCTTCAACCTACAATATCAATGGGCCTGTAGAATAGGAATTAACCTCAAATAATATAAACCATGGATCCATATTAATCCAATGCTATTGGAAGTTGAAAGTTTGTTCCACGGATAGGTAAATATTGATTCTCATTATGTAGTGGAATTTTTATTGGCTGACTTGAATTGAAATCTCATTTATATCCATAACATGATCCATGGGTTTAGACACCCTTTCCTCAGTTCCTATCAGATCATCTTGAATTGTCAATTCTCCTTGTCCTTGTTCTCTAAGGGGATTTTCAACAACTCAATTTATTTTCCTATTAATCTTCTTATTACTCCCTTGTGAAGGAGAATTGATTGCTCCTACCTTTGATAAAAATACAACAATCATATATATATATTCATTTATTTTCTCATGGAAATGGGAAACACATCCATCTTCAAACAAAAATTGTGTCACTTGAATAGTTTTACCACATTCAATGTCCCCACTTGTAATTATTATTGTATGATGACTGAAAACCCCCACAATATCCTCCTTCACTAAAATTATTGGAATATTTTTCTACTTTCTTCAACATATAGTGATATTAAAACATTAACTACAAAATTAGTGCCAAAGGGATCACATTTAATATCCTTAGAAATTCCATTGGTTTGTGTCTATGACTTTCGACTACCAAAATTTAGCTTAGCCTTCTCCTCAAATCTTATCTGAAATCTACTAAGTTCCATGGAAATACCTAACAAGAGTGAATATGATCACCTTCAAGTCTTAGATATTGGTAAAATAGCCATCCCTAATGCCAAACCGTTGCTATAGCTAGATCCTTCAATAGTTTAGGTACATTTGCCACTCTGTTGCAATAATTGGATTAGGTTTGCTATCCCATTATGTCATCAGCCCCTACCATAACCTGTGGGACATCATCAACTTGCAAAGCCAAGAAATTACCAATTAGAGGGAAATTAAATCTCAAATCCTTCCAATGATTGAGACATTTTAATGTTTCTCCTATCTCTTCAGATCCAATTCAATAACATCCATGGGATTTTATGATCATTTTCCAAATTATCTCTTTTGTAATCAAATTCCAGAGTTTTTTTTGTTTCAAGGAAAAGGCCATATATATATATATATTTATATATATATATATATATATATATACTATTATATATATATATATATATATATATATATATATTATATATTTAGATATAAATATCTTTTAGGCCCCCAACCTTCCTCAGCCTCAGACTTCACTAAAGTCTTCAAGCCTGCTAAGTGTGTGGAAAACTTGTCCATGTTCCTTTTCCAAAGGAAAGATAATGTTCCTCATAAAATTTCACTCACGAATTTTATGAAAGAGATCTAGTTCCTCATCAATATGAACATTCTATGAATACATCCATACAAATCACAAATCGCATTAGCGATAGCTAAGGATGGTCTAGTCATAGATCTAACGCAATTAAAGAGTCCAACACACTCGCAAATCAAATCTCTAGTATTAACGAGGCTTACAAGTGTGACTCATGACTTAAGCGAGAGAGGGCTCTCATACTAGTCACAAATTGAGATCTTTGTGTCAATGAGGCTTGGATATCTGACTTGCAACTTCAGCAAGTGGTGCAAAGGCTCTAAGAGTATCAACTAGAAACATGATTTGTGAATTAGGTGGAAGAATCTTATCTATTGTGACAAGTCATGTATTCAAGGATCGAATGGAGATGTATGAAAACTCAAATTACACTATGTGATTGGGTGACAATAGTCTAAGTAGTCAGTGATATTTTAACTAGTTGCAAACATAGTCTCTAGTTGAGATTTGTTCGTCCAAGGCTGATGTGCTCAATGAAATGAGAGAGGGGGTATTTTCATTATATAATCAAAGTACACATGTGAGGAAATCACATTGGAGAATTGCAAATGGATTAAGTCGCATGCAACAACTCTATATCATGTTTCTACATTCTGATTAAGGGAATGGAAAGCCGCAAGTCGCAAATATAAAAAGTAGTCAATAAGTCACTATGCATTGAATTTGTTATTTGCGAGTTAGGGGAATTTCTATAGTCTTGGTCACAAATCTCAAATCTAGAGGATAGGTGGGGTATCACTATAAGTTGTGATTGTGACTTGCAACCAAAGGCACAATATGCTTCCAGCCTTAGTGCTAGCTTGCAAAGATGCGTTGTGATTAGAGAGGATTTAAAGGAGAATTAAAGTTTTAGGAGATCATAAGGAAAAAGGTTTGTGAAGATTTTAAGTGTGGGAAACTCCAAATTCATTCTCACAAGTAACATCACAAACTCATTTCTATCTATAAACTTAAGCATGGATGAAGCCAAGCTGATCTTTGTAGCAATATGCCATCGTTGAATTATTAGTGGATCATGATGTATCTTCTAATATTGCTGACCTAATAGTATATGCTTCCCATTAAGAGTTGATTCTAGTGGTAATAAGCCTTCTAGTTTGATTGCAGCCTTATCCAAACCATAGACATATGAAGGAACACATAAGTATAGTATTGATATCTTATTAGAAACATAATACCATTCACCTATATAAACCATGAATGGAGAAACAAGGTTGATAAATCTTTTACAAATTGATTGATTGCAAATGCCATAAACCTTAATAATGAGGATGAAGCAAGATAGGAAAGCATAGGTAATGTGCCTCAAGAAAATATAAGAAATTATAGCCTTGATGATTGTTGATTTATTCAAGTGTTATGACTACTTGAAGCCATGGGAATACTCATTAAAAGCCTGAAAGCAAAGGGGGACCCAAAATTTAGATATACATGTTAAAAATTTTGGGTGGTGTTGTAACTACTTCAACACTATAAAAAAGAATCAAGTTCTAACATATCAAGAACAAAGGAACCTAAGAGCCATGCCAATGTGCTCAAATGACCAAGCAATAAATTTAACACAATGAGAAATGAAGCCAAATACTAGTAGAAGCAAAATCAAACCAGCTTCACAAATAAAAATGGAGCAAGCAATAAAAACATGAACCTCCTCAAGCTGGAAAACAAAGCAAGTCTCAAAGATCAATATCTTTAAGGAGACTCTTCACACAAAGGTGTCCATATATCATTTATGGCTATTGTTTTTCATGTCATAACTTTGGTCATAAGGTTGTCACTTATAGATCATATAGATATACTATAAATGAAAAGGTTGTATCTAATTAGTCCTCAATGCTTAGATCAAGAAATTCTTATGTTTATTCATTTTCTCCTCTATTGGATGAAATTGAGTGTTATTTATGAAATAACTTTGGGCATAAGGAAAATGAATTTTAAGCAATATGATAAGTTCTTATAAGCAAGATAGGCAAGAAGAATGAAAAAAGGTATGCAAAAAGAAGCCTAAGAATTCAGAAGAGTGTGGATTTGCACTATTTACTCAAAATCACAGAAACTGGTGGTACATTGACAATGGTTATTCAAAGCAAATGATAGGAAACAAAATTAAGTTTATATCTTTGAGTGAAGATAGAGAAGGTAATTTTCCTTTGGCGATAATGCTTCATCAAGAATAATGGGAAAGGGGACATTTATTTTGGACAAGGGAAATACCAAAGCTCATAATGTACTATATGTATATGGTCTTAAACAAAATCTATTAAATGTTAGCCAAATGTGTGACTAAGGATATGATGTTATATTTCATTCAGATGGTTGTGAAGTAAAGAAGGAAGATCTAGGTAAAACAATTATGAAAGCAATTAGAACCTCAAGTAATGTATATGTACTAGATTGAGGCGAAGAAAGCTATTGTATAGGAAAAATTGATGGCTGTTGGAAGTGACCTCTCCTTCACTTTCTCAAAAAAAGGAGAAATACACAAGTGCAGTCCACTACACCATATCTTTTTCAAAAGGGGAAGTGCATGACAAAAAGTGTTATTCATATATAATACAATCACAGGGGGAGTAGTCCATTAATTCCAAGGAGATTTATATTGTCACCAAAAGAGGTAAAATTTACATAAGCATAGGGGGAGTAGTAGACAACGAAATGAACATGGTTTGGTGTTTTAGTTAGAGAAGATTTTAGAATCATTAGCTTATTGAATATATTATATTATATATATAATGGTTAGATAACACCTATTTTTTTAAATGAAAGTTTAATTTGATTATTAATATAAGTAAAATATGTATCTCTATTTTTTCATGGAGCAGCGAAAGGAAACCCAAGGGCCACAGGAGTAGGGGAGTTATTATTCATCCTTAGAATAATCTAGAAATAAAATTTGTCTGGGGATTGGGAGAGGTAACCAACAATTTCAATGAAGCATATGCTTTCTATCAGGGAATAAAACAAGTAGTGAATTTAAACATCATAGAGATCATAATGATTAGGGATTTGCTTATCATTCTATTTATGATTGTAAATAGATGTCTTCCTAACAATCTCAAACTTTCTCAGATTATCAAAAGGATATTTAACATGCTCTGCCTCATTCCTAGAAAGCAATACTTCCATGTCTTAAGAGGGAAAAACTTGGTAGCAGATGAAATGGCCAATATTGAATCTACTCTCCCCAAAGGAGAATTTGTCTAAGAAGGGAAGATCCAAAGGGCCTCTCTTCCCTAATAAAATATATGAATCATAGAAGGTGCAATTTTATAACTACAAGTTGGCCTATTAAGGAGGTCCCCCCTCAGCGCCTCATAGCTCTAAACGAGGCATGCATGTGATATATATTTCAAAAGTCGTATCATTGATCCTTAAGCTTGCAATACAAACACCAAAAGCATAACAAGGTTAAAGGTGGACACTGCATGTACAATCCCACTTGCTCATTCATCATGGACAATCAACCCTGGTCACCTCACTAGACTTCGAATGGGACAAAATCGAGGAATAATCAATAGAATTGGAATATTATTCCTGAGGAGAGAAATCTCAACATCGTGATTTTAGAAATAGAGGAAGGTATTGATGTCATTGATGCTTGTAGGTTTCTGACGAAGTTCAAAGGAAATCGACCATCAAAAATGTATGGTCTATACAACTTCTATTTTGGATTTCCTCTCCCTAACTTTGTTATCTTGAATCAACACCCCCTCTGCAGCATTTGTATCATAGGTTCTCCTCTTTTTCTTATAATCTTGGTACTCTATCTCTTTGTGCTCTTGTCTTCATACTCCCCCGATTTCTCTTGTGGCCTGTGGACACTTAAAGTGGTTATCAAATTTTTTTGGTCTGACTCGGTCCTCTTCATAACTTTTTCTACCCTTCTCGGTGGTTTGGAACTCTTACCAAATTTTGTTATCGTGACTCGGTCCTCTTCATAATTTTTTTTACCCTTCTCAGTGGTTTGGAACTCGGCTCTCTGGGTCCCCTAGCGTTCTCACTCTGCCCCTAAGAAGTTCTTCCTGTATTTGTCCCTCAAGTAGATAACTTCTCTTTCCCTATCTTAAGCCTCTCTGGATTCATAATCGAAATACTCACCTTGAAAGTATTACTGACATTAGAAATACTAAGAGGGGGGTGAATCAATATTCACTTCAATTAGTTAAATTTTTAATCTTCATAACATTAATTAACATTAACATCAGATCAAAACATAAATCAGCAACACCATTCAACAATGCACGATATCAAAGACAGTAGACATGATATTTTTATGTGGAAACCCTCCTGGGAGAAAAACCATCGAACTCTTTGTAATATAGGTCTTTAAAAATTACATCAATAGGAAGGTCCAAATTCCAGGATTTTTCTGCTCTAACACCTTGGTTTATCAGCTCTAACTAGAAGGATGCTTCAAAACCCTAGTTTACCAGATAAAACTAAAAGGGCGCTCCAACACCCTAGTTTACCAGCTTTAACAAGAAGGACGCTCCAATGCCCTGCTTTTATCATCTTTGACTAAAAGGATGCTCCAAAACCCTAGACTAACTCCAATCCATCCTAGCGCCACCCTGAAGTGTTCTCAGGATCCAACCTGAAGGAGACTCCAATCTCTACCTTACACCTCCCTACCACCCTACTCAAAAAACTACCACTTTCCCTAATTGCTCCAACCTTTGATTTACCTTTCTGGACCATGTTTCACAATTTTCATACTAGGTCCACCTCTGCTCAATAACAAATATCAAATTGTAATGTAATCTTTTCTCAACAATCAAATAACATGAAACCCTAGCTCATAAATTCATCATTAGAATCAATATAAGCTATTCTTATTTCTTGATAATGCATCAAAATCTAGTTGGACAATTCCCACTCAACCATATGTTAGCATACAAATCTGGCCATATATGCCACTCACTGCCACGTGTTGTGTCTTAAGATGAATAATCTTGCCCTAAAAAATATGCCTTTGAATACACTTTTATTAATGTCACTGATCATGCACTTAAAGGCCACTTCTCGTCTAGAAAGATACCTAAAACTAATGTGAATACTAACCTTTGCATACCCTAGAGAGGACCTCAATAAATAAAGTAAATCATACCTCGAGAAATCACTAAAATAGGGCTTATATTATGTTTGCAATTACCTCCACATACAATAATTCTTCACATAGATAAGTCAATGATATGCTGCCGCAAAATTTCTAGAAGACTAGTATGATTTCATTCTAGTGCCACAAAGATCTCGTGGATCAACCTACAGAGGTTTGCATAAGTATAATGAATATTAATCACCTTAGGAAACCAAAAAAATTCCTCATATAATATTGAATTAGGCTTAGGTTCACCATTAACTAAGTCTCAAAAAATTACTCATATTAGGGCCTTAGAGTCACCATAGGTGTTTCTTCATAAATACAAAGTTAAACCCACAAATATGCCTTGAGGATAGTAAAATCCATCAACAATATTGATACTCTAATTAATGATTGATATGTCAACAATATCAGCTACAAACAGAAACCTAGATCAGAGTGAGTAAGCCATCAAATTAACCAACAATTTTTGTTTTGATTAGGGTCAAATAAACCTCAGGTTGGTGCAAATTTATGTCCACAGAAAAAACCTAAATCGTAGATATGAAACCCTCTTGTGCAAACCTACAAGGGCTCGGATTAATCTACAATTTGCTCAAATCTACCATAGAAATTTGCAAGAAAGACTCAAGTTCAATAGTGAATATATGCCTCAACTTTCCATGGACGTCTAAAGGTCAAATTTAGATTTTTGGACCCCTTCTTTTACTCATATGCAGAGTTTTCAGCCTTAGATCCCACATCAAAAAAGTAGCCCCAGAAATCATCTTACCACAGAGGTTTGAGTGACCACATAGGGTTTGAATTAGTCCACAGAGGGGTCTGAAATTTTAGGCCACATTAAGCTATGAAACTACCTCAGAGATTGCTTCAGAAGGGCCGAAATTAATGCATATGAAAAGCCTGAGATAGGTCGAAAATACCTTAGAAGAATGCCTCAAGAAACCCAATGACATCCATAAATCAAAAGATAAAAAAATAAACCCAAATCATCTACAAACTCGACGTCCTTTTGATATAAGATTCTACCATTGACCTTAGAGAAAACAAATTTGAGATCAACATTTTATTTCATGATTTTTGGAAGATATCTGAGCTTGCAATCATAGTCTCTAGTTGAATCTTGTTCGTCCAAGGCTGATGTGCCCAATGAAATGAGAAAGGTTGAATTTTCATTATATAATCAAAGCACACATGTGAGGAAGTCGCACTGGAGAATTGAAAATGTATTAAGTTGCATGAAACAACTCTATATCATGTTATAGATTGCAGTGAGGGGAATGGAAAGCCACAAGTTGCAAATATAAAAAGTAGACAACAAGTCACTAGGCACTGAAGTTGTTATTTGCGACTTGGGGGGATTTATATAGTCTTGGTTACAAATCACCAATCTAGAGGATAGGCAGGGTATCACTAGAAGTTGAGATTGTGACTTGCAACCAAAGGCACGAGATGCTTCAAGCCTTGGAGCTAGCCTGCATAAATGTGATGTGATTAGAGCGGAGTCAAAGGACAAGTAAATTTTTAGGATATCAAAGGGAAAGAGGTTTGAGAAAATTTTAAGTGTGGGAAACTCCAAACTCTCACAAGTAACATCACAAACTCATTTCCATCTATAAACTTAATCATGGATGGATCCAAGTTGATCTTTGTAGCAATATACCATCATTGAATTGTTAGTAGATCATGATGTATCTTCTCATCTTGTCATCCTAATAGTATATGCTTCCCATTAAGAGTTGCTTCTAGTGGTAGTAAGCCTTCTAGTCTGATTGCGGCCTCATCCAAACCATATACATATGAAGGCACACATAAGTATAGTCTTGATAGCTTTTTAGAGACATAATACCCTTCACCTATATAAACCATGAATGGAGGAACAAGGTTGATAAATATTTTACAAATTAATTGATTTCAAATGCCATAAACCTTAATAATGAGGATGAATCAAGACAAGCAGGCATAAGCAATGTGCCTCATGAAAATAAAAGAAATTATAGCCTTGATGATCGTTGGGTTATTCAAGTATTATGACCATTTCAAGCCATCGGAATACCCATTAAAATCTTGAAAGCAAAGGGGGGCCCAAAATATAGATATACATGCTAAAAAAAGGAGTGGTGTTGTATATGCTTCAACACTATAAAAAAAGAATCAAGCTCTAACATATCAAGAACATAGGAACCTAAGATCCATGCCAATGTTCTCAAAGGACCAAGAAATCAATTTAACAAAGAGATAAATGAAGCCAAAGACCAGTAGAAGCAAAATCAAACTAGCCTAAAAAATAACAATGGAGCAAGCAGTGTTCGCTTGGGGTAGCTCAATTCGCAATGGTTGTGGAAATGAAGTCTCACCAAACTGGAAGTCTTGGGTTCAAATATTTATTATCCCCCTAATTGGGGTGAGAAGTTGGAGACGGTGAAGATGTAATCCTACCAAGCTTACAAAAAAAAATGGAGTAAGCAGTAGAAACGTGAACCTCCTCAAGCTGGAAAACAAAGCAAGTCTCAAAGATCAATCTCTTTAACAAGACTCTTCAAACAAAGGTGCCCAAATATCATTTATGGCTTTTTCATGTCATAACTTTGGTCATAAGGTTGTAAATTGTAGATCATATAGATATACCATAAATGAAAAGGTTATATCTAATTAGTCCTCAATCCTTAGATCAAGAAATTCTTATGTTTATTCATTTTCTCCTTTATTGGATGAAATTGAGTGTTATATATGAAATAAATTTTGGGCATAATGCAAATGAATGTAGAAGCAAGATTATACGTTCTTATAAGCAAGATAGACAAGAAGAATTCACAAAGGTATGGAAGAAGAAGCCTAAGAATTCAGAAGAGTGTGGATTTGCATTGTATAATCAAAATCACATAAAATAGTGGTACATTGATAGTGGTTAGTCAAAGCAAATTATAGGAAACAAAAGTAAGTTTGTATCTTTAAGTGAAGATAGAGAAGGTAATGTTTCTTTTGGTGATAATGCCTCATCAAGAATAATGGGAAAAGGGACATTTATTTTGGACAAGGGAAAGACCAGAGCTCATAATGTACTATATGTAGATGGTCTTAAGCATAACCTCTTGAGTGTTAGCCAAATGTGTGACTAAGGATATGATGCCCTATTTCATTTAGATGGTTTTGAAGTAAAGTAGGAAGATCTAGGTAAAACAATTATGAAGGCAATTAGAACCTCAAGTAATGTATATGTACTAGATGGAGGCAAAGAAAGCTATTGTAGGGGGAAATGATGGTTGTTGAGAGTGACCTCTCATTCACTTTCTTAGAAAAAGGATCAATACACAAGTGCAATCCACCACGCCATGTATTTTTCACAAGGTGCACTGCGGGACATAAAGTGTTATTCATATATAATACAATCACAGGAGGAGTATTCCATTAATTCCAAGGATATTTATATTGTCATCAGAGGAGGTAAAAGATTACCTAAGCATGGGGGGCTAATAGCCAAGTATCCCCTTGTTGTTGACATCAAAGGGGGAGAAATAAGAAGACATAAGGAGAAGAAGAGTCAACCAACAAATAGGGGGAGTTCTCGACCAAAGTACATCAATGGTTGGATTATATCTAGTGGTGTTACCCTCAATGCCAAAGGGGAAGAATGTTGAATAGGGGTTTTCATTGACATGGGATAGGCATGAAGAAGGATGATCAAATGATAAAGGTAAAACCAAAGCTCTAAGAAAACCCAAAATTTCATGACTAACACACAAAAAAAATGGCAAACCCCCAAATTTTGTTTATGCTAAGCCAAACTTCAAGATGATTTAGTTCAATTCCTACTCCTCTAGTCCATTTCTTGATGATCCAGTTCAATTCCAATTTACATCATCACTGATTTTCATACCTCCACTTGTCCAAACATGATTTGGGCACATGGGTTTTGCAAGTTGAAGATTCAATATGGTTAGGTGTTATTAATATTGCATCTAGGTCAATTTGAATAATATTGATTCCTCAATCAAAGGTATACATGTTTTTCATGAATGGTAGAATAGATGAGGCATTATTATGATTGGAGAATGAACTCTTACGATAAAAAAAAAATACATCGAGTGATGGTTCATAAGTGAATAGATGATTTAATTTGTATATTAAATACATAAGAAGGAGATTTCATAAATATCCATCAAGGGTTGCCTATAGTTGTTGAAGGTTGTCAGGTCCGTCTAGATAACAACTAACTTGGATAAGTATAAATCCATGAGGTACTACAGGATCAAGTTGTTAGTGACATTGCTTGCTTTGTCCTGAAGTAAGAACCATCATAGATTGATAAGACAAAGTGATATTGCCCCAAGTGGAAGGAAACCATTGAGGCACCTAACAAAAATACCAAAAAGTAAAAAATGGGGAGCCCTTTGTTATCTTGGTTGTTAGAGCTTAGAGCCTTTGTGGCCATTGTTGTAGATGTTAGTCACACTTCAATTTGTGGGAGTCACCACCAATCATCATTAAAGAGGATCCTGGTTAGAGAAAAGGGACCATAAGGGTAAAGCTAACATTGTAAGTTGACATCACAATATCCATCATGAAACAAAAGAATTTGTCATGGTCCATATGAGAAATTGACCCACTGCTTTTTCTGAATTAACAGGCCATGTAGAGAAATGTTTTATTGTGTAAATCGAAGGGAAATATTAGGAATCTATGAGACATTCCCATTGGATAAGCCACTCATTTGAGAGATTCAAGATATTTGGAGAGACCATCGATATTGTAGTTGAGAAGTGCTTGGATAGGTTTGCAAATTTTTTGAAGATCTCCAATGACCTTGGCCCTGATTAAAATATTGTACATCTAGTTGAGCTACCATATGTTATAAATGGAATGGATTTGATACCCATCATCATATTAAAGAGAATCCAATTGATTTGAGTCATAAAGAAGGACATGTGATTGAACAGAGCTTTGAAGTCTTGCAATTTGATTCTTTGTTCATATACAACTAGCATATGCAAGACAAGGGTTTTCCAGACCATGTAGATGAGATGATTAAGGGAGATCAGTTCATAGAGAAATCAAAGAATATGCATATCATCTTATCCTATCTTGCTTAAATTATAGAGAATAAATATTATGTTGTTAGAGAAAGTCTAACTGATATAGATGTAGATTCTCAAGATGATAGATTATCTGAACATTATGAAACTCTTGAAGTGTAGAAGGCTAACAATAGAATTAATGAACAACAATATGAGTTTGATAGCCACCAAGAATATGAAGAACATGGAATTTTCCCAGATGCATCCCATCTTAAAGAAGAAGACAAAGAATATGATGAAGATGAATCACATGATTTGGACATAGTTCAAGAATTTGTCAATGAAGAGAAAATTAAATATTGAATTGATACAAGTGATGAGGATGAATTTCATGATTTCAACATTGCTAAAGAAGCTTTCGATGAAGAGAAGATTGAAAATTCCATTGTAGGTAACTGTAATGAGGGTGACTAATTTGAGATTTTCCGTAAGAAACAAGCTTTGGAAATTTTACCATAGCAGGCATCATATAGTGAAGGTCGTTTTGGAAAAGAAAATGCCATACAATACATCTCAACTACTTACATTCAGAAAAATCCCATCTCACTTGTGAATGATGAAGCTCATGAGTATGGGTTGAATGATTCATAAACAATTGAAGGATATAAAGATTATGTAGTTGAAAAAGAAGAGAAAATTGAATAGGTTTCCAAAAGTTAAATTCATAATGATGAAGAACGAATATTACATAAGAACTAAAATAGTGACCAAAATGATGGCTTTTCTATGTTGTTTGGTGTAGTTTATTTGAAATTTGAAGATCATGAATTGGTTCATGCACCTTACAATGAAGCTCAAGAGGCTAATGAGAATATTTTAGTTTCAGATGTTGGTCTACAATATGGTAACTCAACGATTAAGTATGAAGTTAATGAAGATAAATTTTATTATCCAACCAATGATGAAAAATTGTCTGATCTTGATGAATTGTATAGTTCAAATGTGAACAATTTCTATCATATGTCTAAGCCAATGTCAAGTCTTTCCCAACATGCAAATGAGATAGTTGATTACAAGGTTGATTTGATCCATGTCCACACACAAACAAAAAGTGATACTTCAAAAGGACCAATTAAGTTGTGCATGCAATTATAAATAAAAAGAACATAACACAACTAAGGATATTGTCGATTCTTCAATCAGTTTTGAAGATAGTAATGATTTTTTCACTAGTTGTGTAAGTAGTGATTGAACACAACCTTGACAAGGACTATGTCTTTGTTACTAGCCTCAATGTCTACACCATGGGGTCAATACCATGGGTCAATAACATGAATAGATTTAAACCACAAGCAAGGAAAAAAACCAATAAGTACAAAGATACATTGAAAAGTTACTTATGTGAGAAGATGTGTGAGTGTGTGAGAGGGGTACCAAGTATGAATGTATGAGAGGAGGGGGAAAATGTGAATGTTAAGTGGCAAAAAATGGATGTGATTGTAGCATAGCAAGTGTGATTGTTGAGGGCCAACTAGTGTGAATTTTGTAGGATAACAAGTGTGAGAGGAGGATATATATTGTGAATGTTGAATGGTTTATATCAGATTAAAGACTCTTAAGATTAGATTACAGAGTTGAATGGTTGAGACAAAATTGATGAACAAAGGGTAGATATGTCATGATCTGATTGTAGAGGATCATAGTAAAGAATAGGGAGCTTAGTGTCCAAATTAGATTGTAGTGAGTTGAAGATCATGTTAGAGAGATGATTGTACCAACAACAAACAAAATAAAAACTAGAGATCAAAAAGGGGATTGTTGTCTCCTATAGGTGCACACCTACCAATGTGAAAGGGGATGTCTCCAACAAGTTGGATCTTGCAAATATGAAAGGGGATAGGTGTCTCCAGTAGGTTGGAACCTACAAATGTGAAAAGAGATTGGTGTCTCCTGCAAGTGGTTGCTTACAATAATCTAATTCTAGGTTGGTGCCTACATCTATTAATGGAAATTGGTTTTGTGGTCTTCTCTCACATGGGTTTCCATGTAAAACTATTTGTGTGATGTGTTATTCTTACTTAAATGTTATCTGATTTAATATTTAAGTTAAATGTGTTAAATAGTGCAAAGAATGAAAAATATTGACTCACCCTCCCCCCTTAGTATTCTACACTTACCTAGGCATCCATGGTCAATAACTCCCAGCTTAGGAGAGTTAAAAAATGACTTTGATAGCTCTCTCCCCATCCACTATTGTCTCTTGAAGCAACAAGATCAATGGATTGTAAGTATGCATCAATCATTTAATGACCAATTTTTTGTAGGGCTTGACCCATCCCTTTTCAATTTAGATATAATATGATCATCTCCCTAGGGAATTTTCTCTTATAAGGGCCGCAATGAGCGACTTTTTTCTTTTTTTCCATATCAAACTTCTAAGTTCACATTTTTATGTTAAAAAAAGAAAGCATTTACGGTCTCTCTGAGATGGGTTTAGATCATTTTCATCGTACATGCCCAACCCATCCTCCACTCCTTATGTGAGAGAGTGTTGAACTGGTCTCAAATGTTAGTTTGTATTTGAAAATATAAGTTAGTGAAGGAAATCCCTAGACATATGGATCAATAGTGGGGACTGGAGGTAGAACATTGAGAGAGGTTGAAGTAGAGGGAAACCTAAATTGTTGGAGATGTGGTAGCGGAATTAAGGTTGAGCGATGAAAACCTAAATCACTTGATAGGCTTGAAAGAAAGTCTTTCCTTGTGCCCTACACAAAGTAGAGTTTAAATATCTAAAGGCCCAGATTGTAACTCTAATTCATCAAAATGTGAAGGAGGAGAGGGGGGTGTATTTAACTTATCTGAATTACAATAAATTTATAATGTCTTCAAAGTTTCTTAGTTCTTAAGTATAGTCCAGGATAGTCCTTCTTCATATGATTGTCTATCAGAGTGGATGTCAGTTTCTTCTTAACTAATGGAGTTTCTTTGGAGGCAAGGTCTAGCATCTCACCTACCAAGGGCTCTAGAATCTCATCTATCAAGGGCTTCCTTGCTTAAATTTTATGTCTCATTACCTTTGATTAATCCATGACCATGTAGCCATAGGAATGGCACCTCCTACACCTAAATTGTATACCTTCATTGTCTAATTCCTAGCATATTATGAAATCCCCTCTCTAAATTATTACAATATTTGATAGTCGTCAAGAAATATTTATCCTAACTAGGATATGATCCATTCCCATGTATCAAGTATATGGAAAGACAAGTCTACTTTGTAAAATAAACTGAGGGAATTGTCTATATCATGAAACACTTCTTATGCCCAATAAAATAAGAGAAACATTGGTAAACAAACCCACACTAGAATGACCTCAAGCTTCTCAAAATTTTCATTAAATTCTACCATCCATTTTTTTGAGAATAAATATTGAGTACTCCAATTCTAGCAAGAGAGGATGGTTTCATTTACATCTCCTAAATTCATGACCCAAGTCATCCAACCCTTTGTCCATAACATACTCTTGGGATCATACTCTTTGGGGAATCCCAAACTAGTGGAGATGAGTTAGTGGGATTAAGGTTGAGGGTTCTAAACCTAAAATCCTTGATCAAATCAAAAGGAAGTCTTTCCCTAGGCCCTTTATAGAAGAAAAGTTCAAATTTCCAAAGAACCCAAAATATAACTTCAATTCATCAAAATGTGAAGAAGGGGGGGAAGGGGTGTTTAACTTACCTGAATCCAATCTGATGTCTACTAACTTAGAGCTTCTTGGTACCCAAGGTTGGTCTCGGTCTGGTCCTCCTTCTTATGATTGCATATGGAAGTGGATGCATGCATCTTCTCGGCCAAGGGAGTTTCTTTGGAGGTAGGGTTTGGCATCTTATCCATCAAGGGATCCCTCACTCACATTTTACACCTTACTACCTTTTCTCAATCCATGACTAGGTGACCATAATAATGGAACCTCCCACATCTAAATGATATGCATTCATATTCCAATTCCTAGCATATTATGACATCCCTTCTTTTAATTGGTATCGTATATGCTAACCCTTCAACAATCCTTATCCCAAATAGGATATGAGACAACCCCATGTATCTCATAAACTGGGAGGAGAAGTCTAATTCATAAAAGAAGCTTAGGTATTTCCTTTTTCCCCCAAACACTTCTTTGGGCCAATAGATTAAGGGAAGCCCTGGTGGGAAACTCACATTGAAATGACCTCTAGCTTCTCAAATTTCGAATTGAAGTCCATTATCCACTTTTTAAGGAATAGAGCTTGAGTCCCCTAAGTCCAATAAAAGAGGAGGATTTTTTATACATCTGCTCTTGAGTTCAAGGCCCATTCCATCCAACCCTTTGCTAGTAACATATTTTCAAGCTCATACTTGATGAGGCCTAATAAATTCTCAATTGCCCACTATTTGTGGTTTTCCAACTACATTTATTTACTTACAACTATAACCACCAGAGTCACATTATCCATAGATATGATTTCATTGAGTTATATCCATTCTCCTAGAATCAATTTGATTTTCTCATCCCTGCAATTAATGCATTTCTAGTTTTGCTTATTTCCCTCAATGGTTATTGGTCGAAGTTGCTCAACAAATTATGGTTCGCCACCAAAGAGAAACTACCCATTAAATCATGTATGAGGATTTTTTCAATGAAACCATCACGATGATAAGGCATTGAGTTCATCTTGTGATAAAATTAAAATATCACATCGCATTACTCTACAATAAAACCCTCATTATGACTGGGAGTGGTTGTTTGTTCCTTATTGAAATCATAGTTTCCCAACTCTACATCATCTATCAGTGAGATGATTGGTAGGGATCCCTTAGAGGCTAATATGGATCTCCCATAATTTACCCTCATTCCTCTTACAAGTTGAAGTTGAACATATCCAAATGGCGGAGTGGGATCTGTCCCATCAATCACCTACTAAATTTTCTCTCCAATTTGCCTAAAAGTTAAAAATTTAACCTGCAAAGTTTCATCTTCTAACGACTGATTTAACATGCACTCGTTATCACCAAAAAAAATCAACAACGACCAAATTAAATGGCCCTCCAACGATCTCTAGTCCATTGCTTAACAATTAATCTCTCGGTAACTTGTTGAGTGGGAGAAAACAAGTTACCAAAAACAAATCTGTGAATAGTAATTTGTAATTAACCTACATTACAAAACCTATGCTTTGACTTAAACTCTAACCACAAACTCATTTAAAATGATCTAATACGTCATCAATCCAATATTAATAATATGTTGTTATATATATATAGATATAACAAAAATTTAAGTGACTTAATGTAAAAATGTCCCTAAACAAATCAATAACTTTTATATATAATATTTTATGTAATTTTTAAACCTCAAATAAATTAAACTTCATTAAATTTTAATATTAAATTATATTAATTATTAATTAATTAATTGTATTTAAACGCTATGTAGTTTAACTATCCAAACTTTAGGTTCACTGACCAAAAAACTAGTTAAAAAGACACACAATTGGATTTTAACCAACTCACTTTCTTACCAACCCTAAGACCTTATCCAATCCACTATGACAACTTGTATATATAAACCAATGGAATTTCATATACATCTTAATGGAATTTCGTATACATCTTTCTATGGCAGGTCCATTGGATTAATTAAATAATAAGCATTAGATGTTTCACACTAAAAGGTGGTAGGTTTATCATTAGGGATTCACATATCATTCTATTTATGATTGTAAATAAATGTTTTTCTAACCATTTCAAACTTTCTTAGATTATCAAAAGGATATTTAACATGCTCTGCCTTATTCTTGGAAAGCAATACTTCCATGTCTTAAGAGGGAACAACTTGGTAGCAGATGAAATGGCCAATCTTGGATCTACTCTCCCCAAAGGAGAATTAGTCTAACAAGGGAAGATCCAAAGGGTCCCTCTTCCCTAATAAAAATATATGAATCATACAGGGTGCAATTTTATAACTACAATTCAACCTATTAAGGAGGGCCCCCCTCAACGCCTCATAGCTCTACACAGGCATGCATGCGGCATATATTGCAAAAGTCGTATCACTTATCCTTAAGTTTGCAATACAAGCACCAAAAGCATAACAAGGTTAAAGCTGGACACTGCATGTACAATCCTACTTTCTCATTCATGATGGAAAATCAGCCCTAGTCATCTCACTAGACTTCGAATGGGAAAAAGATGGAGGAATAATAAATAGAAGTGGAACAACATTCCTTAGGAGAGAACTCTCAACATCATGATTTTAGAAATAGTGAAAGGTATTGATGTCATTGATGCTTGTAGGTGTCTGATGAAGTTCAAAGGAAGCGACCATCAACAATGTATGGTCTATACAGCTTCTATTTTGGATTTCCTCTCCCTAACTCTGTTACCTTGAATCAACACCCCCTCTGCAGCATTTGTATCATAGGTTCTCCTATTTTTCTTATCATCCTGGCAGTCTATCTCTTTGTGCTCTTGTTTTCGTACTCCCTTGATTTCTCCCGTGGACACTTAAAGTGGTTATCAAATTTCGTTGATCTGATTCAGTCATCTTCATAACTTTTTCTACCCTTTTCGGTGGTCTAGAACTCTTATCAAATTTTGTTGGCTTGACAAGTTGACTCGGTCCTCTTTAGAATTATTGTTACCCTTCTCGGTGGTTTAGAACTCGGCTCTCTGGGTCCCCTAGTCTTCTCACTCTTCCCCTAGGAAATTCTTCTTTTATTTGTCCCTCAATTAGATAACATCTCTTTCCCTATCTTAAGCCTCTCTGGATTCATAATCGAAATACTTGACTTGAAAGTATTGTTGATGTTGGAAATACTATGTGGGAGGTGAATGAGTATTCACTTCAATTAATTAAATTTTTAATCTTCATAACATTAATTAACATTAGCGTCAGATCAAAACATAACTTAGCAACACCATTCAATAATGCACAATATCAAAGATAGTGGACATGATATTTTTAGGTGGAAACCCTTATGGGAGAAAAACCATCGAACGCTTTGTAATATAGGTCTTTAAAAATTACATCAATAAGAAGCTCCAACTTCTAGGATTTTTCATCTCTAACACCTTGGTTTATCAGCTCCAACTAGAAGGACACTCCAACACCCTAGTTTACCAGCTCCAACTAAAAGGATGCTCCAACACCCTAATTTACTGATTTTAACTAGAAAGACGCTTCAATGCCCTGCTTTTATAATCTCTGACTGAAAGGATGCTCCAAAACCCTAGACTAACTCCAACCCATCCTAGCGTCGCCCTGAAGTGTTATTGGGCTCTAACCTGAAGAAGAATCCAATCTTTGCCTTGCACCTCCCTTCCACCTTACTCAACAAACTACCACTTTCCCTAAATAACCTTCGATTTACAATAGTGGACCATGTTTCACAATTTTCATACTAGGTCCACCTCTGCTCAATAACAAATAGCAAACTGTAATGTTATTTTCTCAACAATCAAATAACATGAAACCCTAGCTCATAAATTCATCATTAGCATCAATATAAGATATTCTTACTGCTTGATAATGCATCCAAATCTAGTTGGACAATTCCCACTTAGTCATATGTTAGCATACAAATCTGGCCATATATGCCACTTATCGCCACATGTTGTGTTTGAAGATGAACAATCTTTCCCTCAAAAATATTCCCTTGAATACACTTTTACTAATTTCATTGATCATGCACTTAAAGGCCACTTCTCATCTGGATAGATACCTAAAACTAATGTGAAAACTAATCTTTTCATACCCTAGAGAGGACCTCAATAGTTGAAGTAAATCATACCTCGAGGAATCACTGAAATAGGGCTTATATTAGGTTTGAAATTACCTCCACATACAATAATTATTCACACAGATAAGTCAATGATACACTGCCACAAAATTTCTAGAAGACCAGTATGATTTCATTCTAATGCCACAAAGATCTTGTGGATCGACCTACAGAGGTTTACATAGGTATAATGAATATTAATCACCTTGGGAAACCAAAAAAATCCCCTTACAATCTTGAGTTAGGCTTAGGTTCACCATTAACTAGGTCTCAAAAAAGGACTCAGATTAGGGCCTTAGAGTTGTTGGGTTGTTTTATTCTTTCAATACAAATGGTTGGGTGACCTACCTATGGTTTTGTGCATGAATTTCGCACATGGTTTTCGGTCCATGGTTTTGGATGCGATGGTTTTCGGTACATGGTATTGGATGCTTCGGCATGTATAAATATGTATTGTAACATTGAAAGGAATATAATGAAAAATCAAGCTGGTAGTCTCGGTTTTGGGATCCAGGGGAAATCTCTGTATATGTGTTCTATGTGTTATGCTCTCACATTGTTTATTTTCTGTGTTGTAGAATTCATATGCAGGTAATTTATGTACGTGGTTAAAACCTACATTTGGTATCAGAGTTGTTTTGGCTTCAAGGGGATGCCTTGAGGGGTTTTTCTCGGGCCTGTGGTAGACCTTGTTCAGTGGGAGATCTACGAGATCGATTCTAGTGGTGAAAGAAGATGGCGAGCAGTGGAAAGATAGAGATCGATAAATTTAATGGTCAGAGTTTTGAGTTGTGGCAACTCAAGATGGAGGATCTGTTAGTGGATAAAGATCAGTGGATCGTGGTAGATCCAGGTACTTAACCAATGGGAGTGTCTAATGAAGAATGGAAGAAGTTGGATCAGAAGGAAAAGAGCACAATATGATTGTGTGTCTCAGATTTAGTATTGTTAAATGTATTAGGGGAAGCTACAGCGAAGGCTTCGTGGGACAAGTTAGGGACTTTGTACCAATCTAAGTTTCTGGTGAATAAACTATTCCTATGGAAAAAGTTGTATAACCTGAGGATGAAAGATGGAGACTTAGTGATAGAGCATCTTAATGTGTTTAATACTATGGCAATTTAATTATCGTCTATTGATATCAAAATTTTAGATGAAGATAAGTGCATTAGTTTGTTGTGTTCTCTACCAGATCTGTGGGATAGTCTGGTTATTGCAATAGGTAGCAATGCAACTGCCTTGCATTTTGATGAAATAGTTTCATCCTTGCTAACGGAGGAGATGAAATGGAAAAATATGGAGAGCCAGAATCGTGATGCCTTGTTTGTACAAGGACATCCTAGAACATAAACAAAAATAAGTCATCGAGTGGGAGATCTAAATCTCGAGGAAAACCTGTAAAGGTGGTGTCCTGGAAATGCGGAAAGGAAGGGCACTACAAAAGGGATTGTGAATGTAAAGCTCCTAACAAAGGAAAGGGATCTGATGATGCTCCTTCTGTAGAGGCGAAAACCACCTCAAATGAAGGTGGGGATGTGTACTTGGCTTCTTCAAGTACACATGTAGATCATGAGGCATGGTTGATTGACTTAGGTGAATCCTTTCACTTCACTCCCCATAGAGAGTGGTTCTGTGAGTATGAGAATTACGATGGTGGTGATGTCTTCTTAGGGGATGATAGGAAGCCTAGAATCATTGGTCGTGAAAAAGTAAAGTTAAAGTTGCAAGGTGGAAGGGTTAGAACACTTCCGAGTGTTCTACATATTCTTGCATTTACTAGAAATCTAATTTTTGTAAGAAAAGCTAGATGATGCAGGTGTAAAAACAGTGTTTGAGAAGGATACCTACAAGATGGTTCGTGGAGCACTGGTATTGATGCGGGGAGTTCGGATTGGAACTCTGTACAAGATGAAAGGTAGCAGTGTTGTTGATGGGTGCAACAATTCTGTGGATCCTGAAAGTGGAGCAGAAAATCTAGTGGTCTTTGGAGATAAGACCATGTTGTGGCATCAAAGGCTTGGACATATTGGAGAGAAGGGCCTTCGAATACTTCATGGTAAAGGTATGGTAGAAGGTATGAGTAATAGCTCTCTAGATTTTGATTTTTGTGAAATTTGTGTATATGGGAAGCAGAATCAGGTGAGTTTCCCCTCTAGTGGTAAGAGGGCGAAACAAATATTAGAGCTTGTGCTCAGTGATGTGTTTGGACCTATGAAGGTTTCATCACTGGGTAAGTCTATGTACTATCCATCATTTATAGATGACTTCTCAAGGAATACATGGATATATTTCCTTAAGAATAAATCTGAAGTCTTTGACAGGTTTAAAGAATTTAAGGCTCTGGTGGAAAACCAGACAAAGAAGAAGATAAAGGTGTTGAGGACAGACAACGGTGGAGAGTGTTGTAGTAAGGAATTTGAAGAATTATGTAAGAAGTGTGGTATAGCACGGGAGAAGACTACTCCATATACACCTTAGCAAAATGGAGTTGTAGAAAGAATGAACAAGACATTGATGGAAAGGGCAAGAAGCATGCTCAGTGGTGTCGGGTTAGGACAGGAATTCTGGGCAGAGGCGGTGGAGAGAGCATGTTACCTAGTCAATAGATCACCTTCATCAGTGTTGGAGGATAAGACTCCACAAGAGGTATGGACTGGTAAGAAACCCTCTCTTTCACATCTTTGTTGAAAATGCAACAAGATGATGGAGCTTAGTGAAAAGAAGTCGCCTTCACTAAGTGGGCCCGCAGGCTATTTTTGGCGCAAAGTCTATTTTTAGACATATGGATCATAGTCTATGAGTTGTAGGATGTTATTTATGGATGATTGGTCATGTTGGTAAAAATAGATGGACCTCTATTTTTAGACATATGGGCGGAGTCTATTTTTAGACTGCAAGTCAAAAATAGAACAGTCGAATATTATTAGCTCTTAATAATATTTGGACTATAAACATTATCTTATCCTCTTGCAGCACTTCAGTTCGAGCTACGGATGTGGCACACGCAACTTCCAGAAGGAAATACGCTTTTCCTATGGGTTAGTTGAGCTATTGCGTGATGGACTTCAGTTAGAACTCAAGTGATTGAGTTTGGTGGAGTTGATTGTGGGGTTGATGGAGTTGCGTTCAGTTTGACTTAGTTGAACTAGTTGTATTTAGTCTAACTGCCAAATACACTAGTGATGAGTGGTGTGAATTAATTATTAATTAATTCACTAATTATTAACTCATAAATCAACTAAATAATACATCAATTAACTCAGTGCATGGACAGTTCAGTGGAGACAAGTGTTAGAGGTGGGTGAGAGGGTGAGACTACTATCAGTTGTGACTATAGCTGTGAATGAGATTTGCACAATCATTGATTGAGATTTCCAATGAGGATTGCATAGTACCAGAAAAGTGAATTCAAGCTTGGATCAGATCTATTCTCAACAGGGATTGTGCAGTGGAGGCAGGCAAACAGTGGAGGAGATTTGAACCCGTGACTTGTTCTGATCTGAGCTATTTTGTGTGTAGCAGGTGGAGATAGTACTGAGTACTTGTGAGGAGTATTGTACTATGTATTGTTACATGTTCTCTATCATTATAATATACAGATAGTTGGGGGTTTTCAGCTGTATGCTTTCCCATTACATACTGTGGTTGACATGTGTGATTGATGTTTCAATGTGCGCATGAAATTGTTTTAATTCCGCAAATTGGATGATCAATGTAGAGGAGGTTATGTATTATGCATGCATTCCACAAATAGTGTATAATTAGGATAATCTCTATGAATAAGTGTTATATTATTCAAAATTTCTACATGGTATCAGAGCTAGCTGATTTGTAGAGAAAATTCTACATGATATCGGAGTAGCAAAGTTGATCATCATATCTATTATTCAGAAAGTGATTACATTTTATTTCTTCAGGCAGAGTCTGTAATCGGGCCAGGTAGCCACCGGATTCATCCTTCTTTTGGAAGGTGATTTATCTGGTAAATGCCCATACAGTCAATCTCTGTACGAGAAATACTTTGTTCTCACGAATTTTAGATCAGAAGCGGTTGAGTTTTGAGCTGGTGGAATTCGAATTTGCAGCAGTGTTTTCTTGGTGTCGAAGTTGAAGTGTCTTTCAACGGATTGCGATTGGAGTATGCCCTTGAAGGCAACTCGAATTATATTGCATGGAAAGACAGGATGGAGGCGGTGTTAGATAACAATGGGTTGAAGGAGTTCATAGATGCTGAAGTCCCAAAGCCTACTGATGCTGCTCAAGTTCAGGCTTGGCAAAAGAAGACAACAAAGTGTCGAAGGATTCTGTTGGAGGGCGTGAAGGATCACATTGTTTCCAGCTTGCGTGGAAAGGCTTCTCCATACTTGATGTGGAAAGCGTTGACAGATTTATTCCAAAGCAAGAGCGACCAGAGGAAGTTGGGGCTCAAGGATAAACTCAGAAACATTAAGTGTGAGAATGGAGACAGTATGCCCAAGTATCTCACGAAGTTCACCCAATGCCAGGATGAGCTGGGAAGTGTGGAGGTGACTGTCGATGATGAGGAATTGGTGAGCTTGGCTCTCCTTGTTCTTTCGAAGAGTTGTCATTCCTATCAGGACTCTATCAATGGTCGGGAGAAATTGCCAGGATGGGAGAGACTTTGGTCGGATCTTGTGCAAGAGGAGATCAGGTGGAATACTAGGGATGGATCTTCATCAAAGGCATCTGATGAAGAAAATTGCGCTTTGGCTGCCAAAGCAAAGAAGGGGAAGAACAATAAAGCTTCGCATTACAGTGCGAAAGGCAAGAAGCAGGACATGTCCAAGGTGAAGTGCTTTCATTGTCACCAACACGGACATTATGCCACAAATTGTCGGTAGAAGAAGAAAAATAAGCAAGTTGCTGGATCTGCAGCAGGAGAGGCCTTAGCCTCGCAGTTTGAGCTAGATTTTTCACTGATCGCATGCTTGGTATCAAGTGTGATGGGATCGGTATGGTTCTTGGACAGTGTTGTGTCTTTTCACATGATAGGAGATCGAGAATTTTTTTATGATCTAGATGAGAAAGATCTTGGAGTGCACATCGAGATGGGCGATGATGGTAGATACAGTGCAACCAGTATCGGTACCATTTCCTTTGAGAAGGATTCTGGTAAACCCTTTGTATTGAAGGAAGTGATGCATGTTCCAGGATTGAAGAAGAATCTTATCTCTGTGGCAATGTTAGAAGACAAGGGATATGATGTTGTCTTCAGCGAGGGAAAGGCTTTCCTGCGCAGTAAGACAACTGGAGAAACCCGGAAGATTGGGGTTCGAGTCAAGAACCTTTATCAATTTCATGTAGATGGCTGTGCAACAATGGCATGCAAGGTAGAAGGAGTGGTGAGCCGGGATGATGGCGAGCTGTGGCACCGGAGATTGGGCCACCTTCACCATGGAGCTTTGAAGATACTGCAGC
>APFE031122787.1:0-56352 GCA_000404065.3 Pinus taeda
AGAGAGCCTTCTCATACCTCGTAGGGCTAGCTACGAGGTGAAATGGTTTGATGTAGCCTTGAGAGTTTATCTATCTCAGCCTAGGTGAATTCCAAGCGCTAACAGCCACAACTTCCAAACAAGGCTCCTCCGCACAACAACAACAGATGTACAAGGTCATGGAGGAGTACAGGGACATTTTTTCCTCACCTACAAGAGTACCTCTGCACTGTCAGGTTAAGCACTCCATCAAACTGACACCCAGGCGCGTGACTACCTAATGGACCAATCTATCGACGCTTTGTTCTAGAGAACGATTAAACTAAGAGTTAGATTCAGGAGCTGTTGAATAAAGGGCACATTTGGGCAAGCTCATCACCTTATGGGACCCCAATTGTATTGGTACAAAAGAAGCATGGGACCTAGAGACTATGTATTGACTATTGGGCGCTGAACAATATCATTGTCTGGAATAGGTACCCAATCCCACGAACAGATGACATTTTGGACCAGCTCAAGGGGACCAAATATTTTAGCAATATTGACTTGAAGTTCGGTTATCACCAAGTGCCTATAGAACCCTCCGATATGTGGAAGACTGCTTTCAAATCCAAGGAGGGCCTTTTCGAATGGTTGGTCATGCCTTTTGGGTTGAAAAATGCCCCCGCAACCTTCATGAGATTGATGGACGACATCTTGCAACCCTTCACCAATGAATTCATGGTGGTGTATTTAGATGAAATCTTGATCTCCAGTCATATTAAACAGGTCCTTCAAACCCTGTGACAACACAAGTTGTGTGCCAATTTGGAGAAATGCACTTTTGGCATGAGCCAGGTTCAATATTTGGGGTACATCATTGATGAGCAGGGTGTGCATGTCGACCTTGCCAAGATATACGTCATTCGGGATCGGCCAACCCCAACCACTCTAACAGAGCTCTGCATCTTTTCTGGGTCGTGCCAAATTCTACTACAGTTTCGTGTTGGGTTTCTCTCATATCACTTGGCCTTTAAGTCAAGTCACAAAGGGTGGAGTGAAAGTAAAGGTTTTTGGATTGAAACCCAATAAAAGGCGTTTTTCGAGTTGAAGCATCACCTTTGCTCTGCACCAGTGCTCACATTACTAGACCTGCAATAACCATTTGAGATTGAGACATACACCTCCGACTATGCTATTAATGCAGTTATTACTCAACAATGGCATCCAGTGGCTTAGCACAGTGAGACACTTTCAGACACAGTTCAAAAATATCCCACTTAAGACAAAGAATTGTATTCCATTGTGTAGGCATGACGTCAATGGAAGCATTACATTCTGGAGAAGGAAACAATCATCCACATAGACCATTGATCCCTATAGTTCATACAGACATAAGGGAAGTTGCAGAATGATTGCCATCAGAAATAGTCCACCTACCTGCAACAGTTCCATTTGAACATTAAGTACAAGAAGGAAAACACCAATAATGTTGCAAATTGCCTCAACTGAACAACAGTCATGGCATTGATCATTGTGCTCGATTCCTGTGGGCATGAGACTTCGGGGTGGTCGCATCTTTACTAGAGCGATCTAGAATTCGGCAACACATACCAGACACTCCTAGAAGGGAAGAACGTTCCAAATTTTCACCTTCACGATGAACTATTATGCCACCTGGGACACATTTGTGTTCCTTCAAGAGAGCATGTCAAGATGATTTGGGAAGCGCACTACAGTCGGGTTGCTGGACGTTTCGGAGTAGAGAAAATTGTGGCAGTACTGCAAAAGTATTTTTATTGGTCGAAACATCATCAGGATGTTGGGAAATACATTAGATCCTACACCACCTGTGCCATTTCCAAACCGAACATCAAGAAGAAAGGCCTATATACTCCTCTACCTACTACCAGTCGACCTTGGGAATATATCCCCATGGATTACTTGTCGGGCCTTCCTTCTACTAAGCACGACAATGACTGTGTTTTCGTGGTCGTCGAAAGATTCTCTAAGATAGCCATCATGGTGGCCTGCAAGAAGAGTATCATAGCAGAGGTCACTGCTAAGCTCTTCTTTGAGTGAGTGTGGGTACGCTTTGGGATCCAATAGTCCATTATCTCAGATTGAGACAATAGTTTCCTAAGTGCATTTTGGTCAAGTTTCTGGTTGATGCTGGATACCAAACTTACTAAGTCCACAACATTCCACCCCCAAAATGATGGTCAAACAGAGGTTGTCAACAAGATGATCGTACACATTATGCGCATGTACAACTTGAAGCATCCACACACATGGGATGAAAGCTTCCCCTATATCCAACACAACTACAACAAAGCTCTCTATAACTCAACAAGACATAGCCCCTTTCAAGTAGGGTTGGGATTTCAACCATTATGTCCCATTGATCTGGCCATGCCATTTGCAGCTAGTTAGGTAGATTCAACTCACGTCCAATCCGAAGCCCACAAGGCTAAAAATTCATTGAGCGCATTCAACACATCTGCTAGTAGGTCCATGATATATTGGACAAAGCCAATGCTAAGTACAAGTAATGCCATGATCATCATTAAGTGACACACAAGTTCCAGGTGGGCGATAAAGTTTGGCTACATTTGCAGAAGGAGCACCTTGCTAGACCCCACCACAAGCTTCGCCCACTCTGATATGGGCCATACACCATCACCTAGGTTGTACATGACAATCCATTCAGGCTCAACATCCCATTGTTCCTTGGTATGCACCTGGTGTTCAATGTAGATATGCTTCGGCCATAATTTCCACCATTGTTGGACACATCCGACATTGCATAACAACTCACACCAACAGATCTCAACCCGAACTGAATGGAACAAGCCACAACTGATCATCTCATGGACACACAGATAAAGAATACTCGCCAACAGAGGATCCAACTATATCGAGTTGTCAAAGCAGGTCAACTCCTTCACCAAGGCAAGTGGTTCACCAAGGACCAAGTTCAACAAAAAATTCCTCACCTCATAGAGACTCTGCACGCAATGGGCACCATTGCTTCCTAATGGGGGAGGACTGATCCAAGTGGATATTGATGGCTACCCACCTATTCCACCAGTCGGTTTCATCTGTTTCCTTTTTTATTTCAGCATTTACTATTTTTAGCAGTTTTTTCGGGTCCTGAACTTCCAGAGCAGTTTTGACCCCCTAAATGACATTTTTTTGAGGTCTGCAACAAGCCCAATGCCATAGGCAATACTTATCGCAAAAACTCTAGTACTCAGATAGACCTTTCCAACAAGGTATCATATGCAACAAACAAAGATAATATGACCAAGTTACAACCCCGGGAAGTTGCTGCCCAACTAACCGCAACGAGGCCCACAAAATCTTGGCGTTACATCTCCGAGGGTTAGGGTTTTTCATGTTTAGTGTTTTCCCTTATTTTTCAATAATAAATAGTCCCCTGATCCTCATTGTAACATAGTTCAGAGGCATGTAGCCACCACATCTCTTCTCAGAGATAAGCTACCATTGCTCGAACTAGTTTATTTCCATTCTGTTTGTAAGCATATTTCAGTATTTTAATATTAATGAAATGAAATGTTACTTTTGTTGCATCTCTATTTTTATGGTTATATTTGTAATTTTTTGCATTCTTATTTGAGTTCGGATCAATTATTTGCCTCTTATTGACTCCTCTTTAGAATGACTTTCTCTTAAAAATAATAAAACATACTTCTTGTTGGAACTGATCAATTTTTTGGCTTGGTTGACACTTATCAGTGAGATTTTCGACTTGCCTTTGTGCATGTTGATGATGAAAATTTTTCCATCCTTGACGAGTCGATACTGGTTGGCTCTCCTCATGAATATTGCATCACACATGTACATGTGTGGACTCTCAAACACGACTCCATATACATAAAGGGGAACCACATCCAGGTCTACTTCATCAATAAAATCAACACTAATAGAAAATCTAATTTTACACTGTTTTGTTACCTTCAAATCTTCATCCTTATTTACCCATCCCAATGGATATAGGTTTGACTGATCACGAACTTCCATCCTTGACCATCTTTGTTGCAATGAGATTCACCTGCGATCTTGAGTCAAATAGAGCACCAATCTTTGTCTTCTTGACCTGTATCTTTATATGGAAGAGTTTGGTCATTTCTTTCTCTTCATGTTGCTGAAGGCTACTCAGATTCACTTCCTTCTGTACTGACATACATACGATCTTCTCATCCACATCCGAGCTACTTTCAACTTAGTTGCTCGAATCAGTGGCCATGCGATTCTTCTTCTTGTTCTTCGAGTTTAGCTCTGGATGCAACTTCCAACATTTTTCCTCTATATGGCCATCGATGTTGCAGTGGCTGTAGTGGTTTCTATGATCTTTGCCTAGTGTGTTATGGCTGCTGTATTCTTATATTTTACCCTTTTTTTCTTCTTCTTCCCCTCCTTAGAAGCTTCTTGTTGCTCCTCCTACTTCAATCCACTTGATTGCGCTCTCTTCAGGCCTATGTTCTTCAGATACTGTTCCTATACACAATCTTAGTCCATTGATTTGGGCTTGAACAACATCACTCACTCACACAAATAACACCTAATTGAAGATTGGATGTTTTTCACTACTTTGGCCTTATATAATGTCTTTTAGATCTTATTTTATAAATCTGTCTCTTTGTAAATAATTATCTTTTTGTAGATATTTATATTTTTAAATATTATTTTTTATCATGCATTTCATATCCCCCCAAGACCGAGCCTTTTATTATCAAATAACTTATTGTTTAAAAGAAAATTTATACCTTTCACATTTAAAAAGTGGCCATAGCCGAAGGCTTAAAACACGTGGCACACACACACACACACACACACACATATAGATATTGGTAGAGTATTAGAGCTATATTAAAAATATTCAAATTCCGAACTCATATTTATATGGCTAATGGCATTTTTCAAAGTTAATCAAAACCCAAAGTTGCACCATATTATAATATAGCTGACGGGAGGACCCATTTCCACATGGGCCTCACCACACTTAAAACTTATCGAATATTTTCAATTGAGAAAGCTTTTAAAAACTTTGATACTCATATCCCTTTGATCTCTTATATCCATGTTCCTCGTCGATATTCTAATATGGCACTTTGCCAATATGCCGATATATCAGGGCCTCTCTGACTTCCGATATTTTCTAGGCTTCGATATGTTGGACCCGATATGGTATTAATTCTGATCTATAAAGATATCACATCCGCTCCATATCACAGCTCCTGTATGTGACCACGTTAGAAAGTTTTGATATCCCTTTCCTCCCAAACTTTCGATCTCCAATCCGCCTGACCTCTGAATAATGGACCAGATAAAGCTATTAAAGGGAGTTGATTGTGATATTGGATCCGCTCCATATCAGAGCTGCCCAATATCACAACTATTTCATTTTGTCTCATTTTAAAAGTTTTGATCAACTTACCTCTCATACCACTCAACTCTTGCCACATATAAGTAAAAATCCACTTAATTGATTTAAAAGGGCCTCTTGACATAAGTATAGTTTTAATGCATTTTTAAAGTTTAATCTACATTTCTGCCATTTTAATAAATGCTCAGTATAATAGTTAACTTTGTTCTGTTATGACAGAAGGCGCATAGGGCCGATGAGAATTAATGCATCCAATCAACATTCTTGAAGAAATTTCTCCAGGTGGCTAAACACTGTTTAATGGGAAAAAAATTCGTTGAAATGAATGGTTACAGATGTCTATCACCATGAAAAGTGAAAATCTATCCTATTAGAAGCAAACCAAACTCATAAGCACGTACCAAACATGGCGATTTTGCTCAACTGATACAATTTGTACTTGGCTTGCAATCTAACAAAAGCAAAACCACTAGATTCATTTTACTTTTAATGCTATTACTGTTGAGTAATAGAGGGAAATCTTAGCATCGTAAACTCTGTATAAATACTCATCTCTGGGCTGAGTTCATGGGGGATTCAAATCCAGGAGAAGAGGCAAAATAATTTAGGAGCTTTCAGTGTATTTTTAGAGGAGTTTTAGCGCTCATTTGCACTATTGTTAGTGGGATTGAAGTCTTCTTTGCAGACAAAGATCAAATTGCTAGCAACGAGGGATTCACACTACTATAATCTTTTGAGGTTTTGTAACTTGATTCATATTCATAACAAAGTTCATTTCTGTAATTTTTGTATGGCACTATTGTTTGCATCGATTATTGAAATAAATGTTTTCAGTTTTCAATTACATTTCTATTGTATGAGTTTTTTTTTTTTCCACTGGAAAAATCGTAATCTTTCATTAATTTGGAAAAATTACATGTTGTAGATGCGGTTTGCATATGCTGTATTTTCTTCCACCACACATGTGGGTAGCTGTAGATTCTATTACTGTCTATCAAAGAGCAAAAATCATCTCATAGGATGTTCTATATTGTCATATATACATATTGCCACGCAGGGCTATCAGTTATAATATTTATCAGCTATATACAAAATTGTTCAAAAAATATCTGTTCATATCAGTTTTCATGGGCTGGATGCCCTATGATACTGTGCATCTATGTACGGTCGATGGTAGTACTGATATGCATTTGTGCCTTGCTGCTCTTGTATCATCCACTCGCCTCTGGGAAGTGTCGTAGCCTCCTTGGATAGTTGGTCGGCACTGTTGTTGTGTTCCCTGTAGATATGATTGCAAGTGATATCATTAAACTGTTCCTTCAGTAAATTAATTTCATCCAATATGCTGCTGAGTGTGTGTGAATGATAAGCAAAATTATTATTGAACCAATCTATGACAATCTTTGAATCCCCATATATGCTTAAATGCAAGCAATTGTGGCTCAATGCAAAATGAAGAAGATGACGGAGGGTGATGAGCTCAGTGTAGTTGTTAGAACCAGCTCCCAAACCCATCTTTGCTTTGTAGAAGTGATGTTCGGTTATGACGAGAAGGAAGCCCCCTCCACATCCCTGCTGTTGGGCAACACCATCGAAATAAGCCCATGGGCTGTTGTGATTGATGTGTGGAGGGTCACGGGGACGGCGAACCTTTGGCTGCGGAGGCTCAGGAATTTCATTGAAGGCTGATATGAGCTTAGCAATTAGATGCGGCCAGTGAACCGGTTTATCCTCGAAAGTCAAACGGTTCCGGGCCAGCCAGAGGTACCAACAGGAGATGATGGGCAAGCTTTGCAGCTTTGAGTTCCTGTGCTGATGGAATAAGTCTCCCAGGTTTGTTTTATATCGACACCCTCCCATTTACCAGAGTATTGAATATCAGAGGAAATTTCTTGCCAAATGTGCGACAGAACAGAGCATTGAAGAAATAGGTGCGTGCATGATTCGGCTGACTGTTTACACAGGATGCACCAAGATTGTCCATGGACCGCACATCTCATGAGGTATTCCCCCGTGGGAACTACACCCTTAAGGATGCACCAAGATGGTCCATGGACCACACATCTCATGAGGTATTCCCCCGTGGGAACTACACCCTTAAGGATGCACCAGAAGAATAGCTTCTGCCTAGGTGGGGATGTTAGTTTCCAAATGGAGTTCCACCAGAAAGATATTAAATCTGGGACCTTATGTGATATTAGGGATAGGTACCCAGATTTAGGGGTGTATATTCCGTGCTCCGAAGGATACCAAATAAGCTCATCGGGTCCCTGCTTGATCCTAATGTGTGATTCAGATAAGGCGCTGATATAAAACAGCCAATCTTGGTGCCAAAGAGGTGGGATGTTGATCTGGTCTACAGTTTTCCATCACTGTTCGAAAATGGTGGTGCGCTGTGGATCCGCTATATCAGCTATATATGTGATCCCTTGTGAGTGCAGGTACTGGAAGAGAGCTTCAGGCAATATATGCCTGCCTCCGCTTCCATTCCAAGGATCCAGGCCGACCCTGGCTTGTGTGCCGTCATTGATTTTCCATATCAAGTTATCTCTGATAAGTGGTATAGCATGAAGTAGTGCTTTCCAAACTGATGATATCCCTGCTTTGGGCCAGGTCAGAAGACGGATCCAATCCATTAGTTGAAGGGGCCAGATATATTTGTGGTATACCATATGAGTCCATAGGTTATCTCCAGTGATTAAGGTCCATCCCATCTTTGCTGCCAGAGCCTGTGCGAAGGAAGGGAGATCTTTGAGCCCCCAGCCACCCCATTTCTTTGGTATGGCAATCCTCTTCCATCCAATCCATGCAAAAATGCGCTTCTCTTTTGCACCATTCCATAAGTACCTATTGCATGTTTGTTGTAATCTGGTCAGGATGCTGTGAGGGATCCAGGCCAAATCCATCCAGAAGACCGGGGTAGCTTCCAAGATAGATTTAATCAGGAAAAGTCTACCTGCTCGAGAGAGGTATCGATGGCTCCAGATATTGAGCCTCTTTTCCAATTTTGCAACTAGCCAGATCCAGTCTGCAATTTTTGGGCTAATAGACTTGATCCAATATCCCAAGTATTTAAGGCCCTGATCCAGGGGGTGGATGCTGTAAGGAAAAAGTTGTAGTGCCAGTTGCGATTCATGGACAATGGTTCTGGATAGGATAATAGATGATTTTGAATGATTGGCCAGCATCCCAGTAGCGGATGAGAAGAGGGAGATAATATTTGAGAAGGAACGGGAGTCCCGGATGCTACCATCGAGGAAGATCATAACATCATCCACAAATAGAAGGTGGGTGAGGTAACAGTCCTCTGTTATCTTGAGACCACAAATATCTCCATTTCTCTTGGCTGATGCAATAAGACGACTGAGGCCATCCATGACAATGAGGAAGAGAAGGGGAGACATGGGGCACCCTTGTCTGAGACCACGTTCAGAGTGGAAGAACTGGGATGCAGATCCATTAATCAGCACACTGAAGGAGGGAGTGGTAATGCAAGCCATGATCCAAGTGATAAATTGGTGAGGGAAGCCCAAATGTATGAGGAGCATTTTGATATAGAGCCAACTAACCCGATCAAAAGCTTTAGCAAGGTCAAATTTTAAGATGATGGCTTTATGGTGCATTGTCCAGATAGAGTGGAAAGCCTCATGTGCAACCCCAATAGCTTCATGAATCTGGCGGTGTTCCAAGAAGGCAAATTGTTGAGGGGCTATGTGGCGAGACAGTATGGGGCGAATGCGGTTAGCAATGATTTTTGAGATGATCTTATAGAGAACATTGCAGAGTGAGATGGGACGATATTCATCAAAAGAGGAGGGAGAATCAGTTTTAGGTATCAGAGCAATGAAAGTGGAGTTGATAGCATTATACAAGGATCCCGTCATCCTACATTCCTCTACTACCCGAAGAAGGTCCTGAATGATCATCTCATAAAATTCAATGTAGAATTCGATGGTCCATCCATCCGGCCCCGGGCTACGCTCCTTCTTAAACCATTTAATGGTGGATTCCAGTTCTTCAGGGGTCACCGTATCAGAAAGATTCTCTGCTTCTTCCTCGTTTACAAACTTGGGGAAATGTCCAGCAATGTTGATGATATCTGTAATGTTGGAACTCGGAGGTTGCTTGTATAAATTCCTGAAGTGGGATGATACCATCTGAGAGAGATTATTGAATGTATCAGCCACTCCACCATCGGGCATAGGGAGATTCCATATCGTATTGCTGACTTTTCTGCCTTTGGCATAATTGTGAAAGAAGCGAGAGTTGTCATCTCCAGCCTTAAGCCAGATTGCTTTACTACGCAGTCGAGTAGATTCTTCCCTCTCCCTAAGGATTTTTTGCTTCTGATTTTCCATCTCCACTAAATGAGATTTTTCTGCCTCCGATGAGAAACCCAAACCTCTTTCATTAGTGAGAGAGGTGAGCTCAGCTTCAATGTGCATGAGAGCTGAGTTCTCCTGCCTGTGCTTATTTCTGGCCCATTCGATAGTGAGATCCTTGAGCTGCGATAGATTCGTGCAAAAGCCCTTAGCCAGAGAGTCAGCTCTATCTATTGGATGGAGAGGCTAGAAGTCCTTTACAAGTTTGATATAGGAGGGATCCTGTAACCAGCCATGATTGAACTTGTAAGGTGCTTTAGGTTTTTTATTGGGACCATTTATTTCCAGATAGATAGGATGGTGATCTGATATGCCGCCAGATCCCACCCATTGCTTGTAGTAATGAAGCCTTTGTAGCAGATATCCTTTCATCATGAATCTATCAAGTCTACGAGCCAGGGCGGCATCACTGATTCTTCTGTTCCTCCAGGTGGGAAGAGGTTTTATCATGGGGACATCACTTAGGTCATGATGTTCCAAAAGGTCAGTCATATATGTAGAGATAGGGTCAATTTGTGCCGAGGCTCCCCATGATTCACCGTAGCCCAATGAAAAGTTTAGATCCCCCCCAATAATTAAGTTTTCTACTGATAGAATGGATAGGCCCAGGAGGTTGTTCCAGAAGGTTTCACATTGGTGACATGGCCCATAAATGTTGATAACCCTGAGGGTGGTGCCAAAGTCTGCAGAGAATAGATCGAGCCCTAGAAAGCCTGGACCCCCCCAAGTACCTTGGGCCCTTATGGATACAGGATTATATCCTATTGCTAAGCCACCCGATCTACCAGAGGAGTCCATGGCCGAGAACTGCCAACCGGGGATGATAGTTGATAGAGAGGCCGATATGGAGTCCGCAGGTCCAAGAGTTTCTTGGAGAAGAATAATATCGACAGGAGAGGATTCAATCAATCTCTTGAGGGCTAGTTTCTTTGAGGCTTAGTCAGGCCTCTGTAGTTGAAGGAGAGACACTTCATGGGGTAGGGTGGCCAGGGGTGTTCTTTGCTCTAAGTACCCCATCAATAGTGGATTGACGCCCAGAAGCTACCTCTGCCCCCGCTCTTCTGATAGCCTTAGTAAGATCAGATTTTCTCCCTCGAGTAGGTAGAGAGGACAACCCAGGTGTTAAGATACCCAAGCCGGTAATAATAGGGTGAGATCCCTGAGAGTGAGTGTGAGGGCGTAGAAAGTAAGAGTGTTTTGAGCCCCTGGAAGATGAGGGGGAAGATGCAGGTGATAGGGGCGGTTGTGTGGAAGTAGCAGCAGGGGCAATGACAGAAGAGGATGGCATCGAACAAAATGCAGCAGACAATGATGGAGTAAATGATGAAGTCGAAGAGAAATTAAACAATGGAGGATAGAGAGAATTACCCGGTGGGGCTGCAGATGCGGATGCTGAGGCTGCCTGAGATCTGGTGACCGGAGCTGTGGCACGACCAAGAGTAACACCCGGTGCCTGAGGAGTAGCACATGTGGGAATGCTCGTGGTCGGAGCGTGTTGAGCAGCCGGAGAGATGGATCTCGGAGGATGGATGGTGGACTCTGGTGCATCAGCGGGCCTCTGGTTGAGCGGGCAATCCTTGAAGACATGCCCAACCCTATGGCAACGTCGACATCTGAAAATTCTATTGTATGAGTTATTTGTTGGCTTTAACCTTATTGTTAAATGTTAATTGTTAGCTCATTTAAAATTCTAATCAAACTACCTTACATAATTAATTAGAAATGCATCTTGAAAATGGGAAATTGTATAAGAACAAACATTTATTTGTTTAGGCTAGCTAGATATCTAACAATTTAGAGTTATGGATGTTTTTCTTTTCTACATGGTATTTTATTTGAACTACTTCAAAACTATGACATGAATTTCTCATTCTTATACATATTTTTATTAGGAGTTGGAGCTATTTACAGTTAAGTGTTTGGTAACTATTTATTAGGCATTTAGGTGTTTGTATTTGTTTTGACAAGGATTAGACCTCGTGAACTATTTCCAATTCCTGCATGCTTATTTTCCCATCCTTTTAGCTTGCTCTTGATTGAGAGAAAGACTATTCTTTCCTTCAATCGAGATAGGTCTAGGATATGTGCATCATAGGTTAGGTTTTGCATTTTAATTCTTGTTTCTGCATCTTTCGAAAGTCCTCTTCCCAAAGATGCAAAGTTCAAAGTGGTTTGGTTGAGCCACAGAGTTAGCTTACGAATCATTCTCTTGCCTAATCAACAAGGATAATCGATTTGATGTCTCGTATATGTTGGTAATTAAAAGACACCCCTTAAGCCAATCGAGATAAGTCTAAGATAGGTACATCACCCCTTCGTTATAGATACTCCCTCATTATATGAGCAAAGGAATTTTCACCTTGGATTTTCTCGCAAAGCATTAGAGAGATAAGCTAGTTCTTTTGGGAGTAAGGAGTGGCTCCAATGCTCCGTTACTGGAGCTAGTGATGTACATTGTAAACACGTGCCTTGGAACTTTTACTTAATAACATAAGCCTTCAAGGCCAATACATTCTTCATGCATGGATTGTGAATGCTTGGAGGACTATTCCATGAACGTTTGTATTTCATGTTTGCATTCACATGTGCCAAGATAGTTGAACTATTTCAGTTGTTTTAGCACTTATCTTATGGAGAATGTGTTCTAATGGTTGTTATTGTTGTCCCATCCTTGTTGACAATTCCACAAGATATTAAACAAATATTTCTTCATTTGTTGGTTGTAACTACTGTCGCATACTTTGTGGACTATTCCGCTGTATGTTAGATGGATCCTTCTGATTTCATGTGTGTCTCTTTTTGGGTGGTACTACTACCTCTCTCTAAGAGGCTCACTTTTGTTCCCTCTCCACAATAGAAGAACCTTAACACATTTACAACTGAACACTCACCAGGCACACCTTCTTGATTTTCAAAGGCAACATTTCATCCCTCTCTCTTGCTGACAGTTAGAGTCAAGGAAAATCTTTAAGGATTCGACAACCGAGCCTTTATACCAGATGGGACTTCAACACTAAACAGTGTGAGGTCTAATTGGGAAATCATATTAGATAGATCCCCTAAATGTTGGCAGGTCTAGTACCGTAAACATTTCTAGTGTTAGAAGGAGGGTAGCCATACTTTTATGGTTGATAACCCCACCAACCTATTGTGGTAAAAACACAATGCCCCCATTATTCACTTAATTCTGATGATATGGACCCTTTGATTGAATGGTTGGTTATATTACTATTTGATTTTGAGTATTTGGATGACTTCAATGAGTTCATTTTGTTCCTATATTTCTATCATAACTCGTTTGATCTCATTTGTATATTTGGTTTGCAAATAACGCCTAATTGAAGATTGGACGTTTTTCACTACTTTGGCCTTATATAATGTATTTTAGATCTTATTTTATAAATTTGTCTCTTCGTAAACAATTAGCTTTTTGTAAATATTTATATTTGTAAATATTATTTTTTATCATGCATTTCATAGCCCCCCAAGACCGAGCCTTTTATTATGTAATAGCTTATTGTTTAAAAGCAAATTTAAACCTTTCACATTTAAAAAGTGGTCATAACCGAAGGCTTAAAACAAGTGGCACCCACACACACACACACACACACACAAATATATATAGATATTGATATAGTATCAGAGCTATATTAAAAATATTCAAATTCTGAACTCTCTCTCTCTCTCTCTCACACACACACACACACACATAAATATATATAGATATTGATATAGTATCATAGCTATATTAAAAATATTCGAATTCTGAAGTCATATTTATATGGCTTATGGCATTTATTCAGAGTTAACCAAAACCCAAAGTCCCACCATATTATAATATAGCCGATAGGAGGACCCACCTCCACATGGGCCTTACCACACTTAACACTTATCGAATATTTTCAAATAAGAAATCTTTTAAAAACTTCGATATTCATATCCCTCCGATCTCCAATATCCATGTTCCTCGCTGATATTCCGATATGGTAGTTCGCCAATATGCCGATACACCAAGGCCTCTTCGACTTCCGATATTTTCCAGGCTTCGATATGTTGGACCCGATATGGTATTAATTCAGAGCACCCATATGTAACCACGTTAGAAAGTTCTAATATCCCTTTCCTCCCAAACTTTCGATCTCCAATCTGCCAGACCTTTGATATAATGGACCAGATAAAGAAATTAAAGGGAGTTGACTATGATAATGGATCTGCTCCATATCGGAGTCACCCAATATCACAACTATTTCATTTTGTCTCATTTTAAAATTTTTGATTAGCTTACCTCTTATCCACTCACCTCTTGCCATATATAAGTAAAAAGCCACTTAATTAATTTAAAAGGGCCTCTTGACATAAGTATAGTTTTAATGCATTTTTAAGTTTAATCTATATTTCTGCCATTTTAATACATGCTCATTATAATAGATTAACTTTGTTCTGTTATGACAAAAGGCACATAGGGCTGATGAGAATTAACGCATCCAGTCAACATTCTTGACAAAATTTCTCTCGGGGGCTAAAGACTGTTTAATGGGAAAAAACCGTTGAAACGAATGGTTAAAGATGTCTATCGCCGTGAAAAGTGCAATTCTATCATGTCAGAAGCAAACCAAACTCATAAGCACATACCAAACATGGCGATTTCGCTCAACTAATACAATTTGTATTTGGCTTGCGATCTAACAAAAGCAAAACCACCAGATTCATTTTACTTTTAATGCTCTGATTGTTGAGTAATAAAGGGGAACTCTTAGCATTGTAAACTCTGTATAAATACTCATCTCTGGGATGAGTTCAAGGGGGATTCAAATCTAGGATAAGAGGCAAAATAATTTAAGAGCTTTCAGTCTATTTGTAGAGGAGTTTGATGAGCTTATCCTGGCCTTCATGTCCATTTTCACCCCAGGAAAGCCTCCTGCTACTATATACAATTATGCCCAGTTCATAGCTGAGAGGATGCATGAACAATTTACCAGAATGCACAATGAGAGAGTATTCAAAGACTCATATGTACTATACCATATGTTTTTGTATTATCAGTCAGACAAATTTCCTTTCACCCTCCAGAAGCTCGATACTAGAGGCCAGCCCAGGTCTGTCATATTTGGACACCATTGTTCCACAAGTATTCCTCACCATACACCTATACAAACTTCATTGACTCTTTTTTCCATTCAGTCATGACTATGATGACAGGAAGTCCTCCACCCAGAATAAGCCAAGAGATCAAAAGAGTCCTTCAATTGTCTAATCAAAGTAAGGTGGGAGATTGGTACCTTTACCAAAACCACATAGAAATAAGAATCTATGGGTGCCAACTTGCCCCATACAAACTCCCCAAATACCTCCCCATGAGGTTATTTGCTCTAGAATATTATAGGCAGATAATGAATTCTGACGAAGTCAATTTTGACTCAGCCAAGAAAAGAACACAGTTCAGAGTCAAAAACCAGTTAGGCCCTTTCATTTGCAATTCTAGAGAAGCAGGGCAGGAAGAAGATCTGATTCTGCAACAAATGAAGTTCCAAAATAGTTTCATGTGGAGATATGACCCTCAAGGGTTTATGACTAGAATGAGACAAAAGGTCAAATTGGGCCTTACATTCACCACCCCATACTAGAGATAGAAAGATATGCCAATCAATCTGAGTGGTTGGCGAACACTCTCATAGACAGGGATAGTACAAAGGTAGATGTTGAAAATACCTTGATTGATCTAGAGAGACAGCTTGATGAAAAATCATTCCTGCAGGTACCACAGTAAGAAGCAACCATGAGTACCTCTGCTGTTTTATAGACCCCTCAGAATGAGGAAAAGAATCCCAAGAGGAACAGAGAGGGAGCCTCCAGTTCAGGCATGGACACATCCAATGTGAAATATAAAGGCAGTTAGAGCAAAAGGCCAAGACTCAATCCTATTTCAGAACAGGAAGACACAAAAGGCTCAGCAGAAGTAATCAATATTGAATTTGACATGAGTAGGCGCACAACTCCATCTGGAGAAACTCAGGAGCCATCCACATCATAGACTCAAATGTTGGAAAGGCAGCTCAATGTAGAAGTCTCCTCATTCAGTAGGCCTGCTGATAAAGATAAGGACATTAAAAACATGTCTAAAGAAATTAAAATGAGAAATGAGAAACTGAAGGCATAGTCTTATGCCCAATATCTCAAGCTTACACCTACAAACCAAACTAGATTGATGTCAACTTTTGACATCAAGGAGGGAAAGATGCAAATGTCCTTTGTAAAACCAATTGTACAACAGCCAAGTACATCAACAGATTATAAAAAGATTGATTTTGAGGTATTAGCAAGGGATATTCATTCCATAGACCAAATTGTATTCCACAAACAGGTTGGAGAAATTATTTACTCCACCCTTACAGGTAAATCCATAGCTGCCCATCAGTTGTAGAACTCATTCAACCATATATCAACCCAATATCAGTTAGAGAAGGCCTCCTCACAGGCTAAGGATACTAGAATTAAGTCTTTGGAAGACTTAGTTATTGAATTGGGACATGATACAAAAGATATCAATGCCACTGAGAAACTAATTAAGAAAAAGAATGATGACATTGCAGCACTTAAAAAGCAATTGAAGATACCTTTGCTGCAGCATCTCTAGACACAAGAAGTCTTGTAAAACCAAACCAGACATGAAGAATTAATGGACTTAGTCCTAAAATTAAATGATCAGTTAAGGGAGACGGAGAAGGAATTGGACACATTAATTCAATTGAAGCAAAGTGATATTGCCACTACATCTGTAAATGTCATCCCAACAGTCTCAACAGATGTCCCTTCCACATTGGCAGCCTCATTGGCACCCACAACTCCTACGACCATAGTAGAACAGGTTTTAATGCAGTCTACATCAACAACAGGTACATCAGATGAAGCAACAAAATTGGTTAGAGCTATGGAGGAGATGTCCATACAGGCAACAGAGATGAATAAGCTAAAAGAGAAGATGTCAAGCTTGGAAACTAATTACAAACTTGCCAAAATCATGCACAAAGAAGAAGTGCAGAAAGCTGCCAGAATGAATGAGAGATTAAAGGCCATGGAGAAGGACCTAACACTGAAAGAACCTCTTGGAAAATCTAAGGAACTGCTATGGGCCAATATCATTGACTCTGTCAATGATATTTGGCCATCTATTCAGGTAACTTTTGAGAAGATAGATCTAATAAAGATGGCTACAGAAGCCATCCAAAAGGTAAAAGAAGAATTAGGAGAGATTCTCGAAGATGCCACCAGGATCATCCAATTCCTTAGCAGTAAAAATAAGTATGAGCTTCAGGAATTGGATATAGAGGATATAACATATATTTTTTGGAGGTGAGGAAGGTCCTTTCCAAGAGAAACTTGATGTTAAACTTGGAGGACAAATGTCAGAATATGCAGGTAGTCATTGATAGATTTATGGCTAAGTTTCAAATTTTGAGAGAGAAAGGGTTACCCAGTCCCTTAGTCATAAATGACAAGCTCATGACACAACAAGATTACAACAACAAACTCATAGAGCTAGCAAAAGACCAAGTGAACACATCTTCAATTAGGGCATTGCCAACAGGCAAAGTACTATACCAAACGTTTGAAAACTTGGTTTACCTCTAGCATGAGGTAAAACACTTGTTTGTCAATAAGCCTACTTTTTCCAAGTACACTGAGGCAGATGAAATATACAGAAGGATGCTGAAGATCCAATTACCAGACGCTGGGACATGGGAGAAATTGACCGATTTACTGTGAGAAATATGCAGTAAAAAGGTTAGTGTACAGTAAAAGTAAAACAGCGAGGTGAAAAGATGAATACAGGTCAGCAAAGACAAAGAGTATCAGATGAAAGCCAAAAGTAAATGAATATTCTAGTGTGAATGATCAAACAACAAAGCAGCACAAAGGGCTAAAATCAAACCATAAAAGCTAGCAGTACCAAAATAAATGGGACAACATGAAAGTAGTTTAATAGTTGTCTCTATCTTCTTGCAAGAAGATATTTTTATTTACTGGATTAAATCTCAAGTTAGTTTGAGATATTTTGTAATAATTTTTGTATAAATACTTCACAATTCGAAGTATGTAGTGTGGATTCTTAGACATTTCTATAGAATTTTGATCAAAAAGACTGTAAAGCTATTGTATCATTTACTAAGCCAACAAGCTGGATTGATGAATAAAGACAAGATATTTCACAGGATTCATGTGTTGAGCGAAGTGCAGACAAGTATTTTCATATGTTATCGGTATCTTTCTTAAAGTTTTTCCACAATCTTTAATGTATTTTTGAATCTGAATGTTATAACTGGAACAATATCTCAGAATTTGTTTAATTACACTTTGTTTTAACATTTATGCATATAAATGTTTTCAATTGATATCTAAGTTAAGGAATTCTTAGTTGCTCCTTAGTTTAGGTTGTTTCTTGCTAATCCAGATCAAAGGATTCTTAATTGCCCTTTGCTTTTGATTACCCTCTATTCCTCGTTTATATCTCGGTCTGAGAACCCTTAATTGCTCTCTCACCCTGATTAAAACCATTTCACCCCCTTGTTCCAAAGACTTGCACTTTACTCTGCTAACTTGCCCTTTGAACATTCCCTATAATGAGTTGATCTAGTTCTACCGCCCTTCTGTTGACTCCATAGCCCAATGGTCTAAAGACATCATTCTATCCATCTATTTCAAGGATCCCACCATCCAATCTTGAATACAAATAAAAACCCCCAGAACATTCATAACTAGCCAGAAATCCAAGCAAACAAAGCTAAATCATATAGAGAGAGCCCTCTCTGAGCCTAAGTTGGCTAGAGCCTATGCTCCAAAGTTGGTTTGTGGTTACCTTAGTCATTTTCTTTCTTCTAATAACTTCTAGATAAATTTTTGAGTGATAACACAAAGCTCCCCTCTTCTTATAAATATAGGGAAGCCATTCTTAAAAAAGGCTCAAAATTTTGGGAAAGAAACTCCTAAGTGGATCCTTTTCTTGCTTCACAAAGGCATTGTATGAACTTTGATGAATGCACACTAGCAGAGAATTTAATGGAAGAATTGTGGTGATTCTAAACTCCTTGATTTACAATATTTTTTTCTCTCTTATTATTTCATTATGTGCTTGACATTCTCCTCAGATTGCATGTAAGTATAACTAGATATATTTCCATTATATGCAGATTCATTTCAGTCAAATATTTGATAAATAATGCCTATATTGATATGGTGATAAGGTCTTTAAAAGGTGCTCCATGTATCTTAGCATCTCATAAACCTCTCATTTCTCTCGTTTTCCTCTAGATCCAATGATACAAAATTCTTAAAATCTAAGCTCTGTTTTGATGGATTTTCTCATTATTATCTCCTACTATTCCATCTCCATTAATAATTGATTCACTGCGAGTTTCAATATTCTTTGGCCACCACTATTTGAGTATTATTCCCTGTGGAATTCTACACACATATTATTTCTTATAGTGTGCTTCATGAGCGGTTCTAAACCAACCCTTTCAAGCTATTCATGACATAAAAATATTAGTGCCGCAAGCTCCCAAGACTAATCTATCAGAACTACCTAAGATGTCCTAGGCACTGGTTTATAATCAATCCAGAGGCTTTCTCTAGGATGATTTCCTATCCCTGGAAGCAACCCTGCTTCAAGTGTTTGGAAAATCCACAACACAACCAACACATCTTCATCCTAGCATCCTAGAAGAATATTTTGTGTGTCAAACGCCACCATGAAAGTTTGGGAAGTGGTTGTGCAAGAAACATTGCTACCTAAGCTAAAATAAATTTAATATTACTAAGATTAGGCATGGGAGAATTGATGCAACTACAGTGCAACGCAGTCTGCGAACTGTAAGACATATTAACAGCTACCCAGACAAACTTGGAACAAAAGTAGAAAACTAAAGAGAAGTTGTGCGAGTAACAATAGAAGCTACTAGAAGACAGAACAAAGTGGCGTAATGCCTTGACCTAGGTATAGGAAGAGTGAATAGAAGGATCAATTGATGAAATGGTTCCAGCCGAAGAAGTAGCACCGAGGGTCAAGGAAGCGATACAGGGATTGAAAGAGTAAGTGACAAAAGGTTAGGCCAAGCAGCAATTGTAGACACCACCAGAGGAACGACAACACAAATAATTGGCCCAACAAGTGAAAGAATAGTTGGATGAATATGAGAAAAGGTGTTAAGATATCGTGGAACAAGGTGGTTAGTTGTTAAATTCTCTATTAGAATTTCCATCCGTGAAACGAGTTGTTGATAAAATACTAAAGACAAGCGAGAAAGTTAGTCAAATTGATCAAGGGGTGGGGACTATGAGTTTTGCTGACAGGAGGAAGGTGATGCATGAGAAATCACGACTCAGGGAGTTAGTTGACAAACTTCACAAAGAGAAGAAACCATGAACTGATCTCTAGAACCATGTTTTGATGGTAATCGATGAATGCAGTGAATTATTGCAGAGTGTGCAGACTACAAACAATGAGGATGCCAATGTTGTCACCCAGGATTCGACTATCGGAATAGAGAACAAGGATAGCAGTGTAAGGGATGAATTGAAAATCAAGATTTAGGCATAATAAGAATCATGGAGGGCCTTGCAGAAGGCCATGGATGAAAAGCTTGCTTCAAAGAAGGAGGACTCAGTAGCTCGGGATGAGCCACATTTTTTTGTTGGGGTCATGTTGGAGCCTAGGTAGTGGTAATAAAAATAATCAAGGACTTTCGAGCAATTCAATCAAGTGACGCACATCTTAGTTAAAGTTGTATTGATTCAAGGTTAGCTTCAAGAGAGGAAAACCTTGATAATTAACCCACCTACCTGCATTATTATAACGAAAAAAACGTCCAACAACTCTATTGTAAGTCGATGCAATGTTGTAAGTTTGGGGCATAGGTGAGGTAAGGAGTAAGGTTGGTGAAGCAAGTGGGTTGTTGATAAGAGTCAAGGTAATTGCAAGTAGGTAGATTAAAGATCAATAACAATGTTCTAAGATCCTGAGCAAGCCCATACAATCTCTCTAGCAGTCTTCTAGCAGTATTGAATGCAAGAGGGCATAAGGATCCCACCCACAACTGGCTGGTGGTTGTGGAGGAGAGGAGCATACAAGGAAGAATCAGTAGTTATGATTTTTCCGCAGGGATGAAGCTAACATGGGATTTCATTGCTAGGAGGAAGTTACTATTATGTTTAAGGTCAAGGAAGAATGATGGAAAGAATGATGAAGTGGAGTAACTTGGCGGGAAGATATTTCGAATGGTTGTTAGCACGCATGGGCCAAATCAGAGGAGGACTCAAGAAATATCCTAACAACCTACATAAGCTAGAATGATTAGGGAAAGGGATGAGAATATTTGAATGGATTCTACACTATGATACAAGGTAGTGTTTGGGATGGAATGTAGGTTGGATGAGAGAGAGAGAGAGAACCAAAGCAGATTCTCAGTAAAGGACACATCAGATCGTCGGTTGTTATTATTCTAGTTTGTACTATGTCTATGTCTATGTCTATATGTTTTTAGTCGTATGCATGTATGTTGAAGTCTATAGTTGTTATGCAGCCTTGATGTAAAGTTCACAAATATATATATATATATATATATATATATAATATATATATATATATATATATATATATATGGATGGGTTCAATTTATGAGTGTTTTTCTTATCTTGTATATTGAATAAATCTTAATAGTTGGTGAGCCTAGGTGATGACTTTTGTATTGCAGCGTATAATTCCTTTTTCCCACATGATAATATAATATGATAGACATTTGGGTTGCCTTTCATGATTTGTGTTGATATCTGAATGTATGAATGTGTTTACATCATATTGGATTTTTGTGCGTTGAATGTTTTATGACAACTCCGAATTTTATGAATGCTTTCAATGGTCTGGTCATTTATAAATTTGTTAATGTTTTTAGGTATTGTTGCATTTGCGTAAAGAATTGATATCGGATATTTTTGATATCATTATTAATGGTTGAAGGTGTAAGCCACTCTGACTTCATGTGCATTGATTATTTTGACCTTTGCGTTGTTGGGTGAACCAAGGGGATCAAAGCATTGTGTGGTGCGTAGTTCTAGCATGAGTTCTAGGAGAATGGTGAAGTCTTTGCCTAGTGGGAGTCTAGTGTCATAGGTCATAGACAGTCCTAACAGACTGCAGAAACCTGGTTTCGATATTCACCCATTAGCATCTTAGTGAAGCTTCACCCACTTTGTGCGTGTTACTGAAAGTGTCAATGTTGAGTGGGTTTTTGTTGGCCATTGTGTAGCAAATCCCTTGCTTGTCAAAATCTCGCACGTCAACAGTTCCTTTTCCATTGATTTTTGCAAATGCATTATTTTAAAATTTTACTTTACTTCCATCTATCTCCCTCATGGTTATAAACTTAGTTTGATCCCCTGGCATGTATCTTGAGTAGCCATTATCAACATATAACCTATCTTTTTTCCTTTTGACCATACAATATGAGACCAAAATTTTCTTCTTTCTCTTTCCATATCTTAGGTGGAAACCCTTCCTCTTCGTGAGTGACTTTACAATTCTTGGCCTTGTGTTTAAAATAATGGCATGGATAATGACTATAAGTAGTTGCCTTATCACCAAATGTACGGCATAGAAAACAATAACCATAAAGGGGTGTGTGGTACCTGGGGTATTGCTTATTGTTGCTTATGTTGGCTTAAACATCTTCATGAATTTCCTTAACTGATTGACTTGTTGTACTTGCTTCTTCCATGGGATCATAAATTTTGTCATCTCTCTCTTTTAACTACTTTTTTGCTTCTCCCAAGTGCTTCTAAGCTTCATCAAGTTGTTTCGTCGAGATTTCCCATTTTCTTTTAAATTCTTCCAACCCAAATTCCAAGAGCATAACAAAGTATGCATCTAATTCTATGTTTCCTAGATTCCTTGGATCCACCTTTCCATAGTTAACTATTTCTGAAGATGACCTACTTTGATACCAATTGTTGGACCAAAGATCACATTGAGAGGAGGGGGGTGAATCCATGTGAGAGAAAATTTATAGGTTCACAACTTTTCTTTATTAAAAAAATTATGTAACAATAAGCTAGAACCATTTGTAGCATATCAATAAGTAGAGCAATGCATCATCAAATCAACACTATCATTAACACATCAAAGATACATCACATCAACACAAAGAGACACAAGCTTTTACGTGGAAACCCATATAGGAGAAAACCACAAATTCTTCTTATTCTTATGCTTCAATTCATTACATAGATTTGTAGGCTTTGCCCTGTTAGATGCACCTGCCCCCAAGGTATGAAAGTTGCTACTTGCGATAGGATACAACCTTATTAAGGTGCCAAACTCAAAATGTGCAAGTAGTAACTCATTGTAGCCTTATAACCTAATTGAGGTTCCAACATCGATGATTAGAAAGCTACGACCTACTCTAAGCTCGAACCTCAATAATGAGTAAGATATGACTTTCTCTAGGCTCCAACCTAGATTATGTGGAAGCTACTACCTACTTTAGGATCCAACCTTATTACGGCACCAACCTCAATGAAAGCACCCACCTCAATGAAAGCACCCACCTCCTTCTTCAACCTCTTGTGGACCCCTTTTCATAATCTTTCAAACTGGATCCACTTTTTTCTTCAAATATAAGTATTTTAAAATAAATAACCTATTGTTGTAATATTGTTATCAATGCCCTGTCATAACTTTGCTTCAACCTTATCATTAACCTAGTAACATATGACTCGTCTCATAACCAACTCCTGTCATGTACTCAAAACCACTGCAACTTGTCTTAAGCCCTCTAAAAATGTAACAATGATTTTAGCCTTCAAAAATATATCAATAAGAATGTCTCTATCTTCAAGAGCATCCACCTCTAGTCACTAATTACTGCACAACTTCCAGATTCCAATTTGACTCACGAATGTGTTTAAAAAATCCAATGAACTAATTAAAACCATGTATTAATTAATCATTATACAAAATTTTCTTTGCTAGTCGCATTAGACATAATGGACCAATTCTAGTCAACAAATTTGACAAAATGATCTTTTTCGATGAGTTAACAATGTGACAAAATGGCAGATATATAAAAAATTTAAGTGCACGTTTGACCTGTTAACAGTCAAAGGTCAAACCTATGACCTTGGCTAGACCATGTACATCTTCTACTAGCTGAGCTACAGTAGGTGACTTGTTACACGATTCACATCAATTGTATTTATAATGTATGATCATACTTTAAATAAATTGGGTGGCTCAATCCTATCATTTGTCCTTACACATACATCACAGTGATCAATTGTTGGCATTTGAACTCAGCTCGATCATTGTATATATGTACTCATGACTTGGCATATGGGCAGTCATACTTATAATGTCACTTGTATGAATTGTAGAGCTTACCCATACCATGGGCTAACTACTCACAATACATAAAGCATGTGTGATACACCCTTCACTACATAGTGTGACCCTAGGCTCTTCATCTACGCAACTCATCATTTTGCTAATGCATACCTTAGGTGACGAAGCTTAACCGCATGGCTACGAAACTCTACCTTTGGTTATGGGGCTTGAATCCCTGCTTTTCATCCACGTGACTCAACCTTCTAATAATATAATATAACCCTCAGGCCATGGAGCTTGGCCCTATGGCTAAAAATATTGACCTTCAAATGTGGGGCTTGAGTCTCAAATCTTCATCTACATGAATCAACCTTTTGATAATATAACACATCCCTCAAGCCACGAAGCTCGGCCTTGTAGCTCTGAAGCATGGCCTTCAACTCTTCGTCCACTTGACTCAGACTTCTAATAATATAACACAACCCTCAGGCCATGGAGCTTGGCCCTATGGCTACAAATCTCATCCTTCGGCTCTACATGACTTGTCCTTCTAATAAGATAACAAGACCTTCTAATTAAGTATCTCAATCCTCAGAATACGAAGCTTTCCCTTCTAACTACTAAGATCATCCTTGACTCTGCATGATCATTCCTCTGTCAATTAGATTTTGGGATTAATTCACTAACAAATCTATATCACGGTTTGTCACAGCTCAGAACAAGATGCCATATATAAAAAATCTCGACCATGGACTATCACAACTTAAAAAATGATGCCACACATAGCAAAGCTCAGCCATGGATTGTCATGGCTCATACAAAACTCAACCACTGCCTGTCACAGCTTAGAATTCAAACATCCAAACCTCATGTATTAAAGAAAGTCGGCCATGACTTGTCACATCTTAGAATTTGAACATCTAAACATCATGTATAAAAGAAACTCGACCACATCTTATCATAGATCATTACTTGAGCATGTAAATATCATGTACAAAATAAAATCAGCATTGGCCCATCACGGATCAAAACTCGACCATCTAAATACTACGTAGAGACAAAAATTGAGCACAGCCCATTACTACTCATAAAAATATGTTACACATAGAAAAGCTTGGTTATAGCCTATCACAACTCAAAACTCAAACATCCAAACACCACGTCTAAACCAAAACTCGATCGTTCGACCATCTAAGAAAAATTTCCAATCTTGGACCGATACTTGAATTCAAACATATAATATTTTGTTTTCACAAGTTTGTTTTTCGTCTTCTTCATGGTGTGGATATTTGTATATAAAATTTGTTAATCAAACTTGGTGGATCTCACCATGGGTCTTACCATCAAATTAGTGATTTCCTCCTTAATATTTAATTCAAGCCAACTTGTGACCATGCCCTTGACTTTGGGCATAGACTATGGGCTTAAATTCGGGAATCCATGTGACCATTACCCATGCACGTCTTTTAAAAAGATTGGTTCTTTGGGCTTATTTCCCCATATTTGGGTCCTCTATTGATATTGTTTTTCAAATGACTATAACTTCTCGTCTAAGAGGTATTTTTCAAGAAATAGCATGCCATTGGAAAGGGTTTTATGAGAACAATCCAACCATGTTATCCATAGGTTTATTAGGGCACCATAACATCATTAAAAACTTGATAATATTCAAACCAAATAGATGTCAAGAGAGAAAAGTGTACAAGAGATCAAGTTGTCATATTGCTTCATTGGTGACATTATTGAAATGTACATGCCATCATGCTGCTTCATAGGTGACATTGTTTCTTTCTTAGATATTTCCTTTTGACATCAATGACACTTGTTGTAAACAATGAGAACATTATGTGCAACATTTTCAACTAATTCCTGGGTGTCTCAGCCTGTCAAGTAGTTTGTCAACCCTAACTAGTGTCCCAATGGTTTATCAGCTCCAAGGCTAGCCATTACCCAGGTGTTTATCAATTCTTTGAACTCCATTTGACTCTCTTTGGCCAATCAATTCATAGGCACACTCACAAACCTCAACAAACACAAGGAATACCATCAGAAGCAAAACACAATCCGTAATAGGTCATATCTTCCTGGAAGATTCACAATAGTTGCCAACTCATGCTTCGCATTCTATTTTCCAATGATCTTTCTCTCTTGCTCGACTCACTCCCATCTCTTCGCTTGTGAATGAATGCATCCCTCCTCTCAAAGCATGCCTCCATATCGCATGAATGTCTCTATCTCTCCCTCAATATTTTCCTCTCATATGTTTTCCATGCATGTTGACCATGTTAATGTCTCTATGAGAATTGAGACTACACGTTCGTCCTTCACTCAGGGAGCCCATTCCATGAATTCAATGTTGCACTAGTAGTGTCATAAATCCATCACAGAGATAAGTTATGGAATAAATACAGTGGCTTGGGTTTACAGGCAACTTCTCCTCCTTAATCCTTTGAATCAATGTCCACTTCTGTCAACCATTCAATGTGTTACATTTCCACATTGTTTACATGAATTACAAATCATAGAAATATCTACAAGAGGGATTAGAAAAATAGCTGCCACAGACCCCAACCAGTTAGAGGAACACCATCCTCAGTTTTTTATACCAAACACACAATTTACAAAAACTTTATATACACAACTCTTTTAAATTTACATTCACATTTATTGTTGCTTACTCAATAAGTAAAAATCGGTATGATAACCTCATTGGCTCATCCATTTCCCAAGTGGCTTCTATTGAATTTCCACAACATTAGAGAATCTAGGTTAGGGTCTTACAATCTTTGACACAACCAAATAAAATGCCACAACAAGCTACTTTTCACAGTGGAATAAACACAACAGTAAAACAACATGTGTAAAATATACAACTTTTCACAATATTTCAACCCAACTTTGTTATATTAACAAACTTTAATGCAACTGTCTATGACTCCCGTACAAGGGATCGTGGCCCTCATACAATCATTGATATAAGAATACAAACTATGGTTTGGTTTCAACAACTATGACAACCAATCTACCCTGAAAAGGATACCAACTAACCCACTAGTTGATGTAGTGCACTTCACAACTCCACTTGGTCCACGTACCATGAACACATATGTTGGTCCTTTTGCTCCCAATTTGTAGCAACACCAATCTTCCTATATCAATGAATCCTGATCCTTTAGGTCATTGAACGCCTCTCATCAACTTCCCTCTAGCTTATCATTAGTCCATAAATGAGTCAACACATTGGGTCTTCATCAACTGCCCACTTATTGCCCCTTCGTACTTTTAGAACACAACACTTTGGTACTTCTTCCCACTTTTACCTTACTCTATTGTTATATGAATATAAATGTAGGGCATGGAGGTTTCCCTCTATCACTTTCAAACGTCCTCCTCCAATAGTCAACTTAGGGTTGATACAATTTCTCACTTAGTTTCCCTTTTTCCTTCAAGGAATCAACACTTGAGCTACTTCACTTACGCCTCTCCTACCATATTTGAAGTCCTTTACAAATATGGACATAGGGAACACAATGACACCTAATTTTTGTCCTCCAAGTAGTCCACAAGATGTCACATAAATATTATCCAACCTAGACTCTCATCCACTAGCAACAAAATCAACTATGGAGAATACATACCTCTGGAAGTTGCCACGTACTTGGCTCTGAGCATGCACAGGTTTGATATGTTTTCGACCCTGGTTAGGGAACTCCAAAATTCCTTTTTCTAGGCCTAAAACCCTCTCCAAATGCTTTAATATACCTTTCTAACCAGCCCACATTTTCTTCCTTGATGCTCAGCCTTATCCTAAATATGTACCTACTTATTTGGGCATGCAACAAATACCTTTCATCCTCCCAAACAAGCCACTACAGGGCTCGACCTTCCCTACAATCAGCTCAAAAATATTTTCCCCTATTCCTTGAAGAGTTCATCCTAATCACATGCCCAAAATTCATCCTTTCTTACTCGGCCCTACTCCCAATCAAACTTGGCTCCTAGAGATCAGAAAAATCACCTAAAACAAGTCTCATTTTCCTCCTTCATTGAGATCATTTGATTTGCAGCCTAATCCAGATATATCTCCAATGATTTTTTACAGTTTGGATGTTTGAAATGAGTATGCTCCTCCTCTCTATTTATACATCTCCATGGGTGTAACAAATAGCCCTTGAAGGGAACCTCTATAAGCCTAGTCGACTTGTAGTCTTTGTCACAAACCCACACTTGACACACAAATAAATTAATGTCTCATAATTGAAAAGGGATCTCTTGGTATACTAAGTAACCCCTTGCTTCTTTAAGGGGTTTCCATCATCTCCAAGTGCCAAGTCATTAAAAACATGCTTCATTTCACACCCACAAGCTTGGGTGCAAAACCCCCACCTTAGGTACTTAGCCTACAAAGCCCTTTTGTGGTGCCAAATCCTCCACAACCTTCTACCCTAGGGTTTGGAGTACTTCCCAAGATACCAATCTCAACACTCCCTCTAAGCGAGGGAGGTACTTCCAAGACTAGGAAGTAACTCTTCATCATTGTCACTTTTGGCGACACTAGCCCAATCACTGATGCTCGCCACTCCAACGTACCCTGTAGCATGAACTACGCTCTTCTTAGAAGTGTCACTGCCATGATAAGCCTCATTATTCTTATTATCCTAAAATTATTTTAGGAAATCCTATAGTTCATTATGGCTAGTTGTAAAAGCAACTTCACTGCCCATTGACCACGCGCTCTTCTTGGGTTGCACATTCTCTTTATGAACCTGCAAACCCTTGCTAGAACTCAACTCCCTCTTAATTGCTAAAACTTGCACCTGCTCCTACTTCTTCTTCTCATGATCTATAGGCTTTCCTACCAGCCTATATAGACCATGCACCCTAACTCTAATGACCACTCCACCAGAGCTAGAGCCTTTGGGCCTGATCTTCATTTTCCCGTCCTAGAAAATCAAATCAAACCCCTTCTTCTCAATCACGAAGACAAACAATATGTTATATCTAAGCTCTGGTACATACAATACATCCTAAACTCGCATCAACTAACCTGACTCCATTATGAATGGCACGACACCTGATCTACTGATCTCTTTTTGACTCTTGTCGCCCACCACCATGTGCAGCTTCGAGTCCTACTCAACTAGAGTACATCACACAAACCTTTCATATGCTTCAACACACCATTATCCACGTACCATGCAACCTTGTTGATGGCACCCTCGGAGAAATGAGAAATCAGAGTAAAATCCTCACTCTCCAATCACCTGGAGAGGTCATCTATCTCAATAAAAGTGGCAAAACCTGCAAACTCCTTCCCCTTCTTCCTCTCATCATCTTCCTTCTTCTTCTTTGGACACTGTCGAATAATGAACATACTCACCATAGTTGAAACACTTCAAATTACTCAAGTCCTTCTTTTGCTTTCACTTTATCCTTGTTGCAAGAGCCATATCATCATCATAAGCCTTCTTCTTTAGATGAATATCCTCGTCTTATGATTCTTCATGAATGAAGTCATCCCACAACATGTTTCGGTTTGACAGCTTCTCTCTGGAAATGATTCCTTTGATGAACGACTTCCATATGTTAGTAAACCCCTTCAAAGCAATCCTCACCATCTTAGAATATGTAATAGTGTTACTGATGGCAGCAATCTCATATTGAACCTAAGACAATATCATCATATACAATGCCACTCCTTCACCATCCATCATCTTGGTGACCTTCAACTTATCCTTCAATACCAATAGTCGATTCTTGTTCTTATTCTAGAATAGATCTTAAATAGCTTTCCACATCTCATGGGTAGTGCTCTTCCCAAACGTATTAGGTATCAAAGAAACCTTAACACCATTTAGGATGATTAGTTTGGTCTTCCATTTCTTTGGACACTTCCAACTCCTTAGGGTCAATCGACTTCTTGATCTCTTCCTTAGCAAAGTCCCAAATCATGTTCACCATTAGAACCAACTTCATCATTTCCTTCTATGGACTATAGTTAGACAAGGCTTCCAACTTGTCCTCATATTGTTGAATAGATAACAACTTTGACATTGTTATTAGTCCTTCAACAACAATGGAACCAACCCCCTCTTGATTTGTACTCATTGTGCACACTCTGGTTCATTAACTCTTCAAAGTAACTTTGATACCAAGTTGAATTTCCATGACACTAGAGAATCTAGGTTAGGGTCTTACAATTTCTAACACAACCAACTCAAATTCCACAACAAACTACTTTTCATAGCAGAATAAACACAACAGTAAATCAACATGTGCACAATATATAACTTTTTACAATATTTCAACCTAAATTTTTTATATTAACAAACTTTAATGCAATTCTCTAGGGCTCTTGTACCAGGGATAATGAACCTCATACAATCACTGATATAAGAATACAAACTAGGGTTTGGTGTCAACAACCATGACAACCAATATACCTTGAACAAGATACCAATTGATTGATGTATTGCACTTCACAACTCCACTTGGTCCATGTACCCTGAACACATTTGTTGATATTTTTCTCCCAATCTGTAGCAACACCAATATTCCTCTATCAATTAATCCTGCTCCTTTAGGTCACTAAACATGGCTCATCAACTTCCCTCTAGTTGATCATTAGTCCATCAATGTGTCAACACATAGGGTCTTCATCAATTTCCCACTTGCTATTCCTTTGTCCTTCAAGAACACAACACGTTGGGACTTCTTCCCACTTATGCCTTCCTCTACTACTATATGAAGATAGACAAAGGGCATGGAGGTTTCCCTCTATCATTGTCAAAATTCCTTCTCCACCAGTCAACTTAGGGCTAACACAACTGCTCACTTTGCTTCCCTTTGTCCTTCAAGAAATCAACACTTAAGCTACTTCTCTTCTGCCTCTCCTACCAGATTTGAAGTCCTTTACAAATCTAGACTTAGGGAACACAAGGACACCTAATTTTTTCCCTCCAAATAGTCACAATAGTTCATAAAAATAATTCCAAATTGGACTCTCATCCACTAGCAATGACATCAACTATAGAGAATACATACCTCTAGAAAATGCCACGTACTTGGCTCTGAGCATGCATAGGTCTTAGATGTTTTCGACCCTATTTAGGGCACTCCAATAGCCCTTTGCCCAATCTTCAAACCCTCTCCAAATACTTCATTGTCCCTGCCTAACCATCCTGCATTTTCTTCCTTGATGCTCGACCTTCTCCCAAATATGTACCTACTTGTTTGGGCTTGCAACAATAGCATTTAGGCCTCCCAACAAGCCACTACAAGGCTTGTCATTTCCTACAATCAACTTAGAGATATTGACCCCTATTCCTTAAATCCTTTTATCCCAATCACATGCCCATACTTGATCCTTTCCTACTCGTCCCTACTCCTAATCAAACTCAGCTCCTAGCAGTCATAGAAATCACCCAAAACAGGTCTCCTTTTCCTCCTTCATTGAGATCCTTTGATCTAAGGCCTAATTCAGATATATCTCCAATGATTCATTGCACTTTGGATGCTCCTCCTCTTTATTTATATGTTTCTATGGGTGTAAGGAATATCCCTTGAAGGGAACCTCTATAAACTTAGCTGGCTTGTAGTCTGTGTCACAAGCCCACACTTGACACACAAATAAATTAATATCTCACAATTGACAAGGGATCTCTTTGTGTATTAAGCAGCCCCTTGCTCCTTTAAGGGTGTTCCATTGTCTCCAAGTTCCAAATAATCAAAAACATGCTTGGTTTCACACTCACAAGCTTGGGTGCAAAACCCCCACCTTGGGTACTTAGCCCACAAATACCTTTTGAGGTGCCAAATCCTCCACAACCTTGTACCCTAAGGTTTGGAGTATCTCTCAAGCTACCAATATCAACAGCTTCATCTGGTCCAAAGTGCCTCCATTGCACCTTAACTTTTTTGATTTCTTGATTCCATAGCGTGATTTACCTCCAATGTCCAACCATGTTGTCTAATGTGCTCAGTGCTCCTTCAGGAAAAAAATTCCGCTCATTGCTTCCTGTGACACACCCACTGCATCTCTGATCCAAATTAGTATGTTCATTATTCTTTAAAACCAATTTACCTTCCAAGTTCTAACATCCCCTTCTCTGCTTCCTCAATCCCTTAGGTGATCCTTTTTCTTCTTTTGTGTATTCACTCACCTTCCAAGTTCAGGCATCCCCTTCTCTACATCCTAAGTCCCTCAGGTGATCCATCCCTTGATAAGGATTCCTCATGTAGGAATAATTTTCTCATCCATGACATCCTTCTTCCTTGCTTTAATAACACAATGTCTTTCATGGCATACCTCATGGCGATCAACACATACCACGGGGTTTAAGTGTCATCACAATGTCCTAGTCCTTGAAGTATTCAGCTCCATCATGTTGTTGTGCACTCTGATATTATTAACGTGACATTGTTTTCCTTACGGTCAGCCTCATGTATATGTGTTAAATAGTTCAATAGTTCATATACATCACAATAATATGAGTCTTATGAGTTCCATCATGAGAATTTTAAATCAATTCAAACATGCCTTCATCAATGGATTTAATTATGAAGTTAACGATAAAAAAATTAAGTTGATTTCAAATCACAAATTAATCAGATAATTTCTTCAAATTGAAATCAATACTTATCTTTGGTTTCTCTTTTCTTTCCTGGATTTACGAGAACTGAGTGTTTCTAAGCCCCGAGGTAAGCACTTAGTGGTGTCTATTCCTCCCCACATGATCTTCATCTAGTTCTATCTTTATCTCTAGTTCGTTGAGTGGTTCTCAACCCTAAGGCAAGCACTCAATGACACTCATATTACTACATGTAGAGTTTTCATATAGGTCCAAATAAGCCCCCTCTAACTCTCCTCCAAGCGAGTGTGGGCACTACCATCCAAGTAGTCTTATGTCAATAGGAATATTATTTACTACCATAACTCCCATACCATCACAACTCCCATCACAATATCCATTATCATCACAACTCACATTTCACTGCACCTCCAACAAGGTAGTTGTGATCGTTTGACAATTATATAAGTGGCTAGCTAGCACTTTGGTGGTGGTAATAGTTGAACTGTTTACACTAAGTGGTTTCTCAACTCCAAGGAAAACACTCAACGAATTGTAAGCACTGAGTAGTTTTCTCAACTTACTTTGGAAAGCACTCAATGTTTATCAACTTACTTTGGCAAGCACTTAATGGTTTATCAATTTATTTTGGAAAGTACTAAATATTTATCAACTTACTTTGGCAAGCACTCAATGTTTTATCAATTTACTTTGATAAGCTCTGATTGGTTATCAAATTTCTTTGGAAAGAACTAAATGGTTTATTAGTTTACTTTGTCAATCACTGAGTGTTTATCATCTTACTTTGGCAAGCACTTAGTGGTTTACCAATTTACTTTGGCAAACACTTAGTGTTTATCAGCCCAAGTTAACACTCATGGGTGTATGCGCTTCATGATTTGAGCAAGGAATCATTTTAGTTGTTAGTATGTTTGTTGATACAACATTTCAACATTTCATTTTCATAAATATAATAAAAACACGACACATAAATGTCACAAGCACATGAGCATAATAATAGTTAACAATAAGAGTTCACAATTACTCAATGGATCCCTTACATGACAGGGGATCTCATTGGATAACCTTATCGTGCTTTTTTTTTTTTAAATGAAACAGGTAGAGATTTGTATTATTAAAAAAAATTGGATTACAAGGCCAAAAACTTTACATATTTTAATCTTCCTTGCAGGTTTGAAATTGAGCACAAAGGCTCAATCGAAACCCTCAAGTGAGTTCCCCATGACACAAAAATTTCAGTCCCTTTCCAATTAATTTTTTCCCAAAAAACCCCTATATCCAGACACATTTAAATTCCATTATTCATTATTTTTGTTATGATTTAATCTAGCTTCTTGTTTTTCTTGGAGAAATACTTTTTCCTTTCTTACCAGCTTGAGTCCAACTTGTGTTTTTTGAAAATTTCTATGGATCATTCTTCATAAAGTGCATGTCGTTGTTCTTGAAGTCTTCCTCATTTGCTTGATCTTCCAAAGAAGTTGCTTGTCCAAAATTATTCCTTATGGTTTCTGGAGGGGATCTGTTTTCCACAAGAGTTTGCTAATTTTCCACTTTTGGTGAATCTAGAGATTCTTCACTGGCATGTGATTTTCCAGATTGACTATTGTTGCCTTTGGTGCATTTTTTTAGTAGTATTAGTTTTTGGTGTATCTTTTGGTTCTTTCTTATCTTATTACTCTTCCTCTTTGTATAATGTATAGTGATCACTCTGAGCTCCTTCCCACCAATTAGACCTTTGGTATTTTTTCCGATCTTTGTTGCTTTGACACTTGGGGCAATTGTTTATTACATTCCCCAATTCATATCACACTCTACACTAGAATGAAACAATTTTGTAGTTGGGATTTTGGACCCACACATAATTTAGGGCCATCAAATTGATCTCAGTGGGAAAACCCTCATTGAAGTCCATCTCCACATAAATTCAAGAATAAGTAGTTTTATAATAATTTCTTGTATCTGGGTTGCGGCAATTTTTTTTTTCCAAGAGCATTCCCAATAGAGGATAACGATTTGTTATTCCAAAGATGAAAGGGTAGGTTCGGAATCGTTACCCAAACTAGAGTTGTGGATATTGATGTTGTTACTAGATCAAAGGATGAAGGGACCAACACTACCCCAGAACCACATTCTAGATTCACAAATGGCCTTCTTGTCCTCAATATTGTTGAAGATGGCAATGGAAAAACCCTGAGCCATGAGATAAATATTCAAATAATCTATTAAATCAGGTTTTCGTGTCTTAGAGATCCATTTATGCAAATCCATTAGTTGCGGCCAAAATCCATTAAACCTGCAAACCAAAACTTGCTCCGAAAAAAACTTCTCACAACTGAAAGCTTCCTTGTCCAAAGGATGTTAGGTCTCTATAATACTAGTGTATTCCCCCATTATTATTTTCATTGTAGCCCTTGTTAGGGTCCTATAATTTTTATATGATTCCTTGATTATAGCTGATCATTATTATATTTCGGATATTGTAAATAATATTCCATGTTGTAAATTATTTCTAAAGAGACACCAAGTACCAAGATTTAAGGAGATTTTTTCAAGTAAATGTTTGGATAAGATCACACTACAGGTATTTCCATCAGAAAGAGCTTAGAAGCATCTTTCCAACAATATATCATACACTCAATTCTAATTCCTGGATCAAAGGCAAGAGCAAGTTGAATTCTGCACCACAAAACAAAGTAGAAAGGCCACAAATGGATAAAGTGTTTTCATACATTTCATACTTGATTTTTATCCTAAGTTTGAAGGCAAAGGTTAAAATTTGCAAGTGGACAGAGTTCTTTGTCACTTATGGTTAAATTACAACAACATTGAAGGACTTGGGATTCACTCACACTCTTGATCAACGAACCTCATCCGCTTTTGGCCCCCCCCCTCTCCATCTTGCCTTTACCACTGGGGGGGGGGGGGTTCCAAAAAATGGTTTCTCCCATCGGGCCCCATCCCCTACGTGACGCCTTCCCCACATTTCGCACCCCCCGACTGATACCACTTACTGCCTTATACCCCCTCTGGAATCTGCTAACATTCTCCCCCTTTCCCACTAGCTCTTCCCGCGCGCTCCCCTCCACTCCTATCCCGACACCTAACCATATCCATTACGAAATTAACATTTGACCTCGTTGTCACTCCCACACCACTCACTGCCTCCCAATTGGACTGCTATTTCCACTCACCTCCACATCATATGTCTGTTTCATGGTCAAGTAAAACTATGTTTTTCCCTATATAGAACAGTAATTTAAAATATGGTTTATAAAGAACTGAGAATGTATTTTCAAATGCTGAAAGATTTTTTTGTTTCTAACATCCTCTTATACAAAAACCTCTCTTAGTTTTCTAACATCTTGTACAAGAAATTTTCAAGAAATTTCATGTCTCAGTCACCTTTTATGGAAGCTAAGAAGGATAATAAATTATCACCAAAGTATTATGGTTCGTACAAGGTGTTGCAAAAGATTCGTACTATGGAATACAAATTGGAGCTTCCTACATCTTCCCGAGTGCACCCAGTTTTCCACGTTTCATGCTTAAAGAATCTTATAGGTGACAAGCTTCAAACAATATTGCCAGAACTTGACGAGGAAGGAAAAATCATATTGGAACTTGAAGCACTCACATAAGCAAGAACTCGATAGCTACGAAATCAATCAATTTCAAAATATCTCATCAAGTGGAAGAACTTAATCGCTGAAGATTTCACATGATAGGATGATAATTTTATACAGAAGCATCCAAAACTACTCAAGTGTTGAGAACAACACTTTTTTGAAGGAGAGGGGCATGTTAGGTCCCTATAATACTAATGTATTCCCCCATTATTATTTTCAGTGTAGCCCTTATTGTTATTGTTGTGCCCATGTTGTCCCCATATTGTTATTATTGTGCCCCATAGAAGCCCATTATTGTTATTGTTGTGCCCTTACATTATTATTATTATGTCGGCTATGATTATATTGTGACCCATTAGACTCTTATATATAGAAAGGAGGTTTTGTCATTTGAATTATCCAAGAGTTGTTCATTTCTAATGTAAAGGAGGTTTCCCCCCCAAAGAGGCTGATTTTGAAGTCGTTGATCTATCTTTTCTTTCTTTTTGTGAGTTGGTTGCATAACAAAGGGACATTGAGGGAAGGAACTTCTTGAACTATTGGGAGGCTAGATCTAGATTTCAAAATGGAACTATATGAAACCGAAGAAGATCTTTCTTGTCTGGAAATCATTCCCGCAAAATAAATTATCTTCATCACTAAATCACTATGATTCACCATTAACTATATTGTTGTAGAGATTTGCAAATAAATCCCCATGATCTAAGCATAGATTAGGGAACTAGGGAAAAACCCTAGTCATCGAAAGGGTTTTCAGAGCTCTGCCCATCTCCTCCTCCCTTAAGAAACAATTTAAAGATAACCTTATCATGTTAACCCAAGCATTCCATTCATACAGGCATCAAATTTTTGAGAACATTAATCAATCATCCTTACACTGGGATTATTATTGACAATGACTTATCAAATGGAATGGCATCATATACATTCATTCTAATAGACTAATCAGTCAGAAAAGAGAAATGTGTATCTCTAAACTCATTAGAATTTTAATTCTCCATTTCACCCAACAGGCATTTCAAAAGTCACTGAAATATTTCATATCGAAGACTCCCTACATTCACCATACCACTTCTTAGTATCCATGTATGCATGCATTAATTTGAAACTACAGTTTTCACATTAAGGTAAAGGAATTCTCACCCAATTCCTTTCCTTTACCCCTTTACCTAAGTTTATTGCCTACCTTATTTACTTGGTTGTCACTACTAGCACTTTCAATTGAAGTCTTTTTAAATGTATAGTTTGTTGGAAACATTTTGTTGTTGCAATAGGTTGTCGTTGCTACAACACTCTCCAAAATTTTGCTACTTTCAAATTTTGGAGCCTACCGTCTGTCATATCAAGTATCGCTTTAGGTCACCAAGTGTCGTTTCATGTTATTATATATGTTTTAAGTGTCCTTGTTTCTTTCTTTGGTGTCGTCCCATCATCAAGAACATCCACGATGCACTTTACTGTCTTAGTACACTTTTATTCACAAAACGACACTTTTGGTTGCAATTGCACATACTTTGTCCATTATACTTGGAGAGTGTTTTTAAATTGACATTTTGATGTATGTTTCTCAGTATTTGCTTCTGTATAAGATTTACTAATGATTTGGCATGTGTTACACTTGTTTTATTCTAAACTCATCGTGTTTTCCCACGCGTTAAATTCTCGACTTAGACAAATTTTGGTTTTCACAAAGCCTACCCACTAAGCCTAAGAGAGCACACTACAAACTCTCAAGGCTTAGTAGAATCCTTCCTTTTTGTTAAGATTGCACCCTACACCCAATCCTAGCACACAACGCACCCTCAAGCATCAAACCCTCCACGTTCTCCCAAATTGTGCCCTCTTCCAAGCTTTTCCCCAGTTGAGCGCACAATGCACCAATAGTGGAGAGTCAAGTATCCTTGAGCCTTAACATTGTGCCCTACACCCTTCTTTGTGACTCAGGCCTCCCATTGGGGTGCATGGCGCATCAACAAACAACATTGAACCTCATTTGTCCATTGAGACTACACCTTGTGCCTTCCATCAAATCTCCTTTTCTAAACAAGGCACATAACACATTCTCAGTGCTCAACACATAACCCTTGTCTCTTGATAGTCTGCCCTGCACCTAAAAGCTCCATCTTTCCTTCCTGAGTGCATTGTGGATTCATAGTCAATTTTTTTTAATAAAAATAATAGAATAGGAGATTTTTAGGCTGATGTTTGCCTTCCATGAGTGATCTTACTTGCAAGTGTTTCTATAACAACATGGAAAGAAGGCCTAAGAAGATCTATCAAATTTAGTAGCACAAAGAGGCACTTAAAGGAAAAAGAACACTTGATTGCGACGAGTGAAAGGACATTAGATTTCAAGCGCCAAAGTGATCCATAAAGACTCCATATGATCTCAAGACCCTTTAGAGGGTAAATGGCAACAACAATGATAAATCTGCATTAAGTATTGAAGACATATGTGGCATCATTGTCACGTCTCAAGAAATTCCATGTCACAAATCATTATGAGTCCAAGTCATTAATGTTGGTGTCTTGTCTTTTTGTCACCACATCATGATGTGAAAATAATGAAGTAACTGTTTAATTATTGTAAATATAAATATGTGGAATTCCAAGAATCATATATGGACAAAAGAGCCACATGGAGAAGTCCAAGAGACACCAATAAGTCCAAAAGTCATGTTGAAGTTCAAAGGTCATTTGGAAGTCCATAGGTTATTTAGAAGTCCAAAGGTCATTAGAATTTGAAAAGTAATATGGAAAGTTCAAAAGTCATGAGGATATGAAGAGTCATGTCTCTAGTTATAAAAGAGTCTATTTCATTACTCAAAGAGATGACTTTTCAACTTAGCTTCTTCCACAAGGCATTAGAGAGATAGAGATGGTTCTTTTGGTGAACAAGTGTTGGCTCTAACGCTCCACTATTTGGAACAAGTGGCCTTTATTGTACTCATGTATCTTGGAACTTTTGCCTAATACTTGAAGCCTATCATTAGGATAATTTGATGTCTAAAATGGGCCTCCTAAGGAAAATATACAATCAAAATTCTCTTAATAAGAGTCAATCACATTTTAGGGGATGACATCATTCCCAATGGTTGATGTGGCATTGCTTGAGTTATAGGTACTTACTTGTCACATTCTCAATGGTGGATACAAACTCATAGTTAACCATGAAACTGCTCTAAGTACTTTTAAAGTCATAAAGTAAAATACTCATAATAAATGTAATTTCTCACTTTTTGAATAAAATATTAGTATTGTAATTTCATATTTTTTGAAAGAAACAATATATATTCCAATACAATCTTCATGTCTTTACACACTTTTCAATAAATATTATATTTTCACATATTTAATTTTAAATTATATATTCATCTCATTTGATTTAATATTACAATTTCAAACTACCTATAAATTAATATCTATACATATATATCATACATATGAAATCAAAATAAATAAAAACTTAACCTTGTAATTTTAGGATAAATCAAACTTTATGAATACTATTATTATGATATTAATAGAAATATAAGCATATTACAATTAAAGAAAAAAATATATTAGTTTTGTATGATTTATGATTTTTTTAATAAATTGATCTTATAAATTATGCTTAATTTCAAGTTATTGAATAATATCTAAAATATGTTATTATAACATTTTTAAACAAATCAATGTGATAAGTATTATATATCTATCTATATATAACGTTTTTCCAAAGTAGAAAATATAATTTATTTATTATGTTAATTACAATAATAATTTTATTAAAAATATTAGTGTAAGTAATTATTTCTCTACCTAAAATTTGCTTATATTTAATTTGAAATTATAAAAATAATATGCAAACTGTGTTGTGATGTTTATCTTAAAAATCAATAATATTGATTTTTTAAATATATATATTGCATAAAAAAATATTAACAAGTGAAAGAATATATTATTATTATATTATATTATTATTTGTTTTTATATATAGTATATTAATTACATGTTATTGTATCATTATATTTGTATAATTTAAATAATATATAAAATTTAATTAATAGTATTTATACAATTAAGAATTTTGATTTTATATTTATATAATTTATTTTAAGTTATTTAAGTACAAAGGACAAATGCATTACTTGTTCAATGATGACGACTTTTTCTTCAAAAGCTCATTCTTATTTATAGTCACATCAATAAAAATATTTTATTAATTGTATTTTGGTACAACTTTTCAATTGAATTTAACCATCGTTACATGGATTGCGATGCAAAAAGTGAATTGCAAATTCATAAATATTATTTTATTGGTTTAGCTATTATTTTATTATTTCCTTAGGAGGCCCATTTTAGACCTCAAAATTCTCGTAATGTAGGCCAACGCATTTTCATGCATAGATCATGGATGTTTTAATGCTATTCTTTGAATGTTTGTGGTTTATGTTGGCGTTCTTATTTACTGAAGAAATTGAACTATTTCGGTGGATTTGGTTGATCCAAGAGAATCTTAAAAGGCCAAATTTTTTAAATCCTCTAAACATAGTGAAACCAATCTCAAATCGAAGAGCTCGTCGTTTTGAATCCAATAGCATGAACGACACCTCAAATCGACATCGTATGAAGAAGTTATAGTCCGCTCAAGATTTTCCAAAATGGCTAAAAATTTTGCAGGCAAGACCCACAATGCCACTTGGAATGTTAGCAGTACGGATGTTGATGTCATACATACGGTTGCTGACATCCACAGGGTAACGTGGCCATACAGTTAGAGGACAACTAATCACAAGATGACATGTGTCAGCTGACGTCAGTAGCCCAGTCAACCACACAGTGAACCATATAGGCCAATCAGAATGAGCCACATGGTAGTCCAGTCAAATGCCATATTTTCGCTAAGGAGACGACAAATTGGACCGGTCTGATGACTTGCATAAGTGAATTTGTCAACTACTTAATTTGTTTGATGATTTGCTGTTGAATGTTAGTTTCATTGTGCTAATTTCAACTTCAGAATTAAAAAAACAATTGCTCACCATTTGCTTCATGTGCATAGGTTTCCTTATGGTGTTTGTGAATGTAACAGGTAAATTTGTCAAGTTTTATGTCAAATTCATGAGAAAATTAGCATGTAAATAAAGTGTTGAACAACAACAAACAAATATACAACAAACCATCAAAATTAACACTTAACACAGTGTTTTGATGAAGGAGTTCACCCCTCTTGGGCTACATCTCCTTGGTCCAACTTCCATGGCTTGGGCCTCTGTATTAGCTCAAATGGAAAAAAAATGTTGTTTGCAATGCTGTACTGCTTCTCATGCCTACTTCAATATGCTCAGAACATCAAAATCATCTAGGAATGACTATTTCTTAGCCAAATTTGGTCAAATTTTGCAAAAGTTATGGTCTTTTCGGTTTTCCCTAGGAAAACTCCACCAAATCTGGAGAAACTCTAGTTCGCTCCGCCAAAATTGGAGTAGCACTGGATTTATCCGGCCTGCTAAAACTGCGGCCAAGTTAATCCACAATTAATTAAGGGATAAACATGGTTTGATTAGCGTTAATTGCCACTTAGTGCATTAAAATCACAGTTAGCGTTAATCGATGCCCTTTGGTTTTGAGGTGTCGGCCACATGCAGAGGGGGCTGGCCCTCTCCTCCCCCAACTACCACGTGTTATCTCTTGAAATACAAACCGCACCCATTGTATGTTAAGTCAAATGGTGGCAACATAGTGGTAAAGCTTGGTGCTTGTGTGGGCTAGGTCACGGATTCAACTTTGCCAGCCTGTCGATTAACATTTTGCACTGTGCCATCAACCTGTTAGGCCTTTGGGGAGGGACACGTGGTGGCCTCTGGTCTTACCACACGTCACCTTCTCATTGGTCCTCCCCCGTCCAATAAAAAACCAACTCATCAAACTGTTGACCAATCATAAAGCACCACTTGGCGTGACCTCATTCATTGTTGACCAAAATTTGACTTACAAATTCACCTCCCACATCAGTAGTATGGACTACTGACTGGGCAATGAATGTTATTTTTTTTTGCAAAATTTTTCTGTTTGGCAAAGCGAACATAAATCACTATCTTTCTCATACGAGCTCCATTTTGAGTGAAACGAGTTGTGTTGGAATCATATTGTCGAGACGGACGCAGTCGTTCAATTTTTGAGTGATTCTGAGCACTTTGATTTTTAAGCTAAATACTAATCACCTGATCATTTGATGACCTTTAAATGAAACATGCTAGTATGGGCTAAAACCAAATACATTTGAAAAAAATGTTGGTCGGTTGGCCGACGGTCAACCCAGCCAACCGAGTTGATGGATGGAAATGCCACATATAGATCGGTAGTTAAAGTTTATGTCAAGTGGCAAACATATAAACCAAGCAGTCATAGTTATTAGCGGTGGGTGGACATGTTAGCGGTGGGTGGACAAAACAAATAAAGGTTGGCAGGCCGTGGGTTTGAACTCGTGGCCTCCGACCCACAACCCGCACATGTCACCAATGGACCACAAGTGATCATTGGTTACAAAGCCCAAAGCATGTATTTAAACTCGTATTTCCGTCGAATTGAACCGTACATCCAAGAGCCGAGACCGTGCACCTTGGCACAAATTTCGAGAGTCGTACAAAGGGAATGTTGAAGAATATTCTAAGGAATATTCTCTAGGAATATTCTAAGGAATATTTAGATTTCCTACAACCTCAGAATTCACTAGAGAAGAAATAGGTCGAGCTTATACTCATTTTACATGGTTTTCTGCAAGGAATGCAATGGTACAGTCAATTTCATCATCTAGGTAGTTGAACTCTAGTCAACCCTCGGGAGGGAATCTTTGAGATTCCTAGGGGCATATTTTGACCAAAATAAAATGGGGTTGACTTTATAGTCATTTGACATGATTTTGCAACATGAATTCAATGGTGTTGGCCATTTATTCAGCAGAGTTGTGTATTGTCAAGCCTCCCCTGAAGTGGAGGTATAAGGTGTCATTTTGTAATTGCTTGTAAATTGATTTCGCTATCAATTTATGAAAGGGGCCTCCCCACATTGAGCAGTGCCCGAAGACGTAAACCACACTGGGTGAAATCCGTTATCACATTGTTTTTGTCCCTTTGATCTCATTGTTGCTTTTGAATTCTGCTTATTTTATGTGTTTATGTCACTTGGTTACATGCCCTATTAAATGCAATTATGTATTCATCCTTGAAGTAAAAGATTTGGATCAAATTTTGTATCAGAGCAGGTCTTCGTGATGTGAATTACATGAGTGAATGCTAACCAGGAACAAGCTCCAAAGAGGATAAGGAAAACTCAAATTCTTTTATCTTGAAGTGTGGCATACAACGCGAAGACAAAACATGGCAGATGAGGAAGCTCGAATGAAGGAAGAGAGAATTATCGCAATATCTTCTTCACTGTGGCGGAGAAAGTTGACAAGTTGTTTGCAGGAGATGAGAAGACAATCAAGCCTGCGAAGAAAGATGCAGATGATCATGCCTCGGTAAACCGTGGAGGTGGAGAAGAATATCCCCCTCCCTCTCCATCCACTAGTGACAGTTCTTCTTCTTCATGTTCTCATCATTCTGACAAGTATCATAGGAATGCATCTAAGAAGTCATTTTTTGAGTTAGATGTAAAGTTTAATTTGCCCACATATAATGGAGAATGTAATGAAGAGAAATTAAACAATTGGATTAGATAGATTGAGGTTTCATTAGGAGAATTTTGAGGTCTAAAATGGGCCTCCTAAGAAAAATGTAAAACCAAAATAAAGTTTATAATAACCAATAGGATTCAAGATGATGATGTCAACCATGGGGGATAGTTCACCATTTTTAGAGTAAAAAAGTAAAAAGATTAAAAAATAATAAAATAATAAAACTACTTTTTTCAACTGGTATTTTCAACTTATATCCCTAAGGTTTTACTCAAATTTCGATTGGGTGTACTCCTTGGATGCAAAATTTAATTTCTCATCCAAGGAGTACCCATGTTGCATACTTTTGATGGACCCTGCTACATGCAAAATGAGAAATACACGAAAAAACGTGATTGCAATCACATTTTGCATGTATCTTTCAATTTTCGTGTAGTAGGGTTCATCGAAAGTATGCAACATGGGTACTCCTTGGATGAGGAATAAAATTTTGCATCCAATGAGTGTTGCCACTATAAATTTGAGTAAAACCATAGGGAGATAAGTTGAAAATACGAGTTGAACAAATATTTTTTTCTTTTTTTTTTCCCTCTAAAATTTGATGATGTAATCTAATCTTATTTTATTATTTCCACTATTATTTTATAATTTCCTTAGGAGGCCCATTTTAGACGTCAAAATTCCCCTAATGATTGTTGGATTCAGTAGATCGAGAAAGATGAGGCCAAGATCCAATTAGCATCTCTTTGTTGGGTGGCACCGCTCTCGTTTGGTGGGAGAGAAATTTGCATAAAGGTAGAAAAAACTTGGGTAATCTCCTTTCTTCTTAGTCCAATTTTGTTTGTGCATTAAAAGATCAATTTTATCCTTTGGGTTATCGACAAAAGGATTTAATGGAAAGGCAATATTTGAGACAAGGAAAGGGTCAAAATGTACAAATCTTCACAGAAGATTTTAGAAAACAGGCTTTAAATTTAGGCATTTCAATTGATTCACTAGAAACTGTAACAAAGCATATTGGTGCTTTAGATAGTTACATCAGGCATTTTGATGCAGGAGAATCAGGCTTGAAGACAAAAGGCTTCAAATTTATTCCAAAAATACAAAAAAAGTTTACAAGCAAAGGAGTTGGATCCTTTAGCTGTTAATTTACAAAGTTCTCTAGATAGGATCTTTTCTAGGATTTAGGGATTACGTGATTTTATAATTAATTCAAGCTGTTTAGATTCAGTTGAGATTCTCGAGGAGAATATCAACCAAATTAGATATTGTCTAAGATTAGGCAGATTCGATCCATTGATTAAGGATCTGATTTTTAGAATGAAATGGTATTTATGTAAGTTTTGAATGAATGTAAAGGGATTTTGGCTGATTTGGCTTGATCAGGCCATATAAGATTAAGTTACAGAAACTATATCTCTGTGTATTTGTGTAAAATTGGTCAATCCCAGAGGCATTTTATTTCTTCGAAATATCTATGATTTCTGTTGATTTCTAGTTTGGCTTTCGAATTAGAGTATGTCAAATCTGTATTATATTGCCAATCTTGTGTTTTTCCGCATTTTGAAATAATTTGGTTATGTTCTAAAAACATCAAAAATATGGTTTGTGACAAGTTAAATGTAGCGGAGGTGTTAAGTTTGGCAGAACAGAGAAAAGAAAACCTGACAAATTTGTGTTAACCAAAGGAGTCTAGAACCGTCTGATCTACAGATCCAATAGATCTAATGGTCATCACGCGCCAATAAGCTCGTGCGTTAGACAAGGAAGAAGAGTGGTTTTATCAGAGAAGCTGTTTATCGGGTGAAAAAAATGTGGTAAGCTGTATTTTGAAATTCTAAGCGATTCCATTAATCGACCAACACGTAGCACTCGGGTGGAGAGAGAAAACCACTTTATCGGGTGGAAAAACATCGTGCAAGATCTCTGTCCAATATCATTGTTAATTGTTGGATCAAGTTGTGATTAACGGTGGAGGATCGTTGATTAGTTTTGTTGATCGGGTGAACCAACAACCGACACATTGAAATGTAAGATCAACGACGGAGAGTTAGCACGATAATGTTTGTGGAAAAAGTGGATGCGATAAGAAATTAACCAAAAGTTTAAATTCCTTTTGATTCCATGGCAATTGAAAGGTTGTCATATTGTGGGTAAAATTAAGCTGTTCTACTAATTTAGCAGAATAGACAAGTTTGGAGGTAGATGAATGATACTCCAAAGGAAATCCAAGAAGAAGTTCCACCTGAACTTGCAGAAATCATTTCTGGATTTGAAAAATTATCCATTACACCTGCACCCAGACTGTTATCACTCAGGTTGTCCCTAGGCTCCTATTAGGGATACGGCCGAGGTAACCACAAACCAATCTTCTGATTGCAGGTTCTAGCCCACCTGCAATCGGAGAGGGCTCTATCCTTTAGTTTCAACCTCAGTTGATCTGGATTCAACCTTAGTTGATGATTTTAGGCTAGCTTTCTGACTTCAAGGGAATGTTGACTGTGATTGGGAGGAAGGTAGGATTCTCGAGTAAAGAGGCACAGTAAGGTGTTATAAGTTCTGAACCATTGGGCATGGAGTCATAGATTGAGGCATGCGAGCGTTTTCTTGGTCACAAGGGGATACGGAGTGGGATAGCCACGCAGGATACAACATTCGAGCTGCTGAAAGTACGGAATGAACATTAGGGATGAAAGGCAAAAGAGAATCATTTCATCATGCTAACAGAGGGGAGAAATGGATGAGTGGGATCCCGGAGTAGTTAAGAATTCTAAAGACATGCACCCATATACGAATGAAACAGGGTAAACTAGAGCAGTTAAGAATTCTAGCTCATGACCGTTTCAGAAGAAAACATCGAAAAGTGCAGAAATTGAACTTAAGGTGTACTTAAAAAAATCTTAAGCTATTCTTTTTTCCTGCAACTTAGAATGGCGGAAAGATGATAAAAACACAAAATAAACAGGGAGGAAGAACACTTATTGGATCATGCAGAGACACAGGAATTCCGTAATCATTCCTTGGCCCAGAGAAAACAACAAGTTGTTTCGCAATCCATGCTTTCAGCAATCTTTGATTATGAAAAATATGACAGTTACAGTGCGAGTCTTTACTCGGAGAAAATTGTTGGAAAGAAACTGACCAACAACTACTACTACCAACCGACCAACCCTTTACAATATCGCTTCGGGTGGTATTTATAAACAAAATATCAGGAAGACATCATTACAAGTGACCGTGACAGGTCTGCTTAGAACTCCTCAAAAAATCTAAATGCTGCTGGAAATAAATGCAAGTAAATCTTTTTGGCTGCGCTGGGGGCAGCTGAATCGGAACAGGTGACGAAGTGGCCCTTGGGGACCAGATGCGTTGCTGCTGAATGAATGTGCTTTGGGGCTGCAGTTCGGCTTTGGTGCGAATTGAATGTACAATTATTATGATTTGAGAGCATCAAGTGATTTTTCTCTCCTCCTATGGATCTGCTGAAAGATATTCAATTTCTCTTGCTTTGGGCCACTGCTCAAGATATTCTCTTATACACTTTGCCGCTACATTGATGATTTCCACTGTCGACTGATACTCTTTGACACGCTTGAAGCCTGCTGATTTGATCTGATACACTTTGAACTCTGTGAATGATCTGTTGTTGTCTTTAAATCGGATCCTTTGGCACGATTGGGCGATTTCGGGCTTTTTCGGCGTGTAGTGGGCTCGGTAATCAGAAGATTCCCTGAAGATTCCTTGAAATGTCCTATTTCCCGCATCGAAAACTGCCTCTGTTTCTTGGTCTGGAGCTCTGAAGTGTGACTTTTCTTCTTGCGTGAAGCTTTTTTGGCTGCTGACGTAAGCTCTGCGTTGGCTGTATGGCGGATGACGTCATCAGTGGGTCCCTGGTACAGCACGATGTGGTGGGGTACTGGTGGACTGTGGTGAAGAGACTCCGATGCGATATAGCGATATCGCGTCGGCGGGGAAAGAGGGGGATCATTGGGTTAGGCGTGTGGTGCTTGCGATTGCCGATATGCGATATTGCGATATCGCATCGGGGGAGACGGAGGGGTGAACAGATTGAAGACTTGGCGCTTGCGATCGCCGAACGCCGATTTCGCGATGTCGCATCGGTGGGGAACGGATGGGCAATGTTTTGTATGAAAGTGGGATGGCGAGGTTGCGATGCGAAAACGACTTTGAAGGGGGAAAAAGGTGAGTAAGTAGGTGTGAAGGGCCTTTGAAGTTTCAGAAGGGGTCCGACTACTTCGGGGGAGTTTTATACTTAGGAAGGATTCCATAGTATGCGATAGGTGGTTTCGGAGGTTGGGTTCTTTCTTAGTTTCTAATAAACTGAGCAATTCCCGGGACTTGCTATGGTTATTTTTCAACCAGGGGAGGGAATATTACATAGGGGAATTTACTTAATATTAATACGGGGACGGGAAACATAGGGAGCTACATAATAATGTTAGTGGTTAGTGTGGAGGTGGTAAGAAAGCGCCAAGTTTGGGGGAAACTTAGGCTGTTGCGGGGGTAGGACCATATTTCGGGAGAAGATATGGAACAACTTTGAGTAAAGCAGATCTTTACTCAACCGGAGTGATGAAGATGATGAACTAAAGAGGTGTTAAGTAGATCTTGACCTATTTTTGGGGATGTTAGTTAATGATTGGGGGAAAGCAGAGGAGGGGAGTTAGTTATACCTCATTCGAGCCTTTTGCTTACAAATCTTTGCTGATTATGTTCTGCATGATAGGATACCTGCAAACTTGGAACTTGTCAGCAATTCAACAGCCTCAGAACTACCTACCCAGCCTACTTCCTAGCATTTTTTCTTCTTTTGCTTGGGGGTGCACTTAGACTTGCAAACCCATCATACATTTTTCTTTTGATGTTTCCTATCTACATACTACCCTTATTTCTTCCAGAGCCCAGATTAAACTGTTGGACTCTTCTGTTTCTCTACCTATCTAAGAGTCTGCCAAGATTAAACTGTTTGGACAGACTTAAAATCTCTATATTCTAAAACATGAAATTTAAACCTAGGGAGACCAAGATTAAACTGTTTGGACCTCCCTTTAACAAAAGTAGCGATACCAGGAAAACTTTACAAAATTTGAAGGCAATTGAATGAATCTTGAAGTAGCCTTCTTCATTTGGAGACTGTTTGAGCAAATATGGAGCATTGCAGCAAGAAAAGCACGACATATTTGGCCTGTGAAATGCCAATCATGAAAAATGAATACCTGCTGCAGCAGGAGCTAACAGTGGCTCCACTCGGGGATGGCTTCTCCTTGCGGGAAGTCAAGAACAGCAGGCCAGAGCGCCTTGATTTTTAGTTTCTTGCTGTCCTCTGCAAAACTTTATTTCCTTCGGCCGCTTTATTTCTCCTACCTACCTACCCTAACCAGCAACTGCTTTGCCGTTAGGTAAAATCAAATAACCAGTGCAGCCATTTAAGCAACTGTGAAACAGGATAATCTTGCTGACTGATTGTTTCTGAACGCAAAAGCATCATCCGGGCATATGCTTTCACAACCAAAATTGTGGCCTCCATCATTTGGCACTGAAGCTTACGGTCTTCACTGAGAAAACGTGCTAGCAAAATTTTGTCAAGCCAAAGTTCCATGTAATCTGCGATCAGATCAATGAACTTACCCTGTGAGAGAACTTCCTCTGCTTCGTTGGAATCTTCAGTAGAATCATGCAGAGTCTGTGAATCAGCAGGTGGCGGCATCTTCTCCTGAGTTGAGGACGGGAGACTTCGGAATGATTTAGGATCTTCCGGGTCGAGGGGAGCAGCTGCATCTTCGGTAATGAGCCTAGCAGATGATCCTTTTGTCTTTCCCTTGGATCCCAGATCACACAAAATCCTCAGGTCCTCAGGCAACAGTGTTCCCTCCTGAATATGGGCATGCAGGCTTAGGTATGATTACAGGTTTTTTGGGCTGGAAGGATCAGTTACATCGTCGGTAATGACCCTAGCTGTTGATCCTTCTGTCTTTCCCTTGGAACCCAGATCATACACAAACTGTAATTCAGGAGACAACACTATTTCCCGCTGAACTGGAGGAGGAAGATTTTGGCAAAACTCTTGAGGGTTGCGAAAATTATAAGCCTGAATTTGAGCTCCCAAGAGTTCAATTTCATTCTCAATATTTTTTGCACAACACTCAAGGAACATTTAAAATTTCGGCCACCAGGTATTGTTGACAATAGCCTTTTCTGAAAAAATCTAATCAATCAAGCTCAAATTCTGATAAACTTTCTCTGCATTTTTCTAAGCTTCTTCCTCTAATCGGAAAGTTCCTCCCAAGATTCGGTCCAATTCTCTTTGTTGTTAATACATGGGGAACTTTGCTATAACATTTGGTTCGTTCCTCAGTGGAGACTTTGATTGAAATTGAAGTGGAGTCGCCAGGTGGATGTCTGGATTCTAACGTGCCTGATCTCTGTCCACCGCCAAAGATCAGAACTAAACATGACAAGCTTTCAAAAATAGGATCACTTCCTCCACTGGGGTTTAAAGATGAACCGTGTGTTTGAATCCCCAATGGTGCGCGTAGATACAAGTCGACCGAGACTTTTACAAGTCGGTTTCTTCCACTGTAGAGCTGCAGATTGATTGCATTGATTTATCTGAGGAGTTCCCCAGTGGACTCGCCATTATGTTAACACTCAGGTTGTCCCTAGGCTCCTATTAGGGATACAGCCGAGGTAACCACAAACCAATCTTCTGATTGCAGGTTCTAGCCCACCTACAATCGGAGATGGCTTTCTCCTTTAGATTCAACCTTAGTTGATGATTTTAGGCTAGCTTTCTGACTTCAAGGGAATGTTGACTGTGATTGGAAGGAAGGTAGGATTCTCGAGTAAAGAGGCACAGTAAGGTGTTATAAGTTCTTAACCATTGGGCATGGAGTCACAGATTACGGCATGCGAGCGTTTTCTTGGTCACAAGGGGATACGGAGCGGGATAGCCACGTAGGATACAATACTCAAGCTGCTGAAAGTACGGAATGAACATCAGGGATGAAAGGCAAAAGATAATCATTTCATCATGTTGACAAAGGGGAGAAATGGATGAGTGGGATCCCGGAGCAGTTAAGAATTCCAAAGACATGCACCCATATACGAACGAAACAGGGTAAACTAGAGCAGTTAAGAATTATAGCTCATGACCGTTTCAAAAGAAAACATCGAAAAGTGCAGAAATTGAACTTAAGGTGTACTTAAACAAATCTTAAGCTATTCTTTTTTCCTGCAACTTAGAATGGCGTAAAGATGATAAAAACATAAAATAAACAGGGAGGAAGAACACTTATTGGATCATGCAGAGACACAGGAATTCCGTAATCATTCCTTGGCCCAGAGAAAACAACAAGTTGTTTCGCAATCCATGCTTTCAGCAATATTTGATTATGAAAAATATGACAGTTACAGTGCGAGTCTTTACTCAGAGAAAATTGCTGGAAAGAAACTGACCAACAACTACTACCACCAACCAACCAACCCTTTACAATATCGCTTCAGGTGGTATTTATAAACAAAATATGAAGAAGACATCATTACAAATGACCGTGACAGGTCTGCTTAGAACTCTTCAAAAGAATCTAAATGCTGCTGGGAATAAATGCAAGTAAATCTTTTTGGTTGCGCTGGGGGCAGCTGAATCGGAACAGGTGACGAGGTGGCCCTTGGGGACCAGATGCGTTGCTACTGAAGTGAATGTGCTTTGGGGCTGCAGTTCGGCTTTGGTGCGAATTGAATGTGCAATTATTATGATTTGAGAGCTCCAGGTGACTTTGCCCCCCTCCTATGGATCTGCCGGAAGATATTCAATTTCTCTTGCTTTGGGCCGCTACTCAAGATATTCTCTGATACACTTTGCCGCTACATTGATGATTTCCGCCGTCAACTGATACTCTTTGACACGCTTGAAGCCTACTGATTTGATCTGATACACTTTGAAATCTGTGAATGATCTGCTGCTGTCTTTAAACCGGATCCTTTGGCACGTTTGGCGATTTCGGGCTTTTTCGGCGTGCAGTGGGCTCGGCAATCAGAAGATTCCTTGAAGATTCCTCGAAATGGCCTATTTCTTCGCGCTATTCGCGCATCGAAAACTGCCTCTGTTTTTTGATCTGGAGCTCCGAAGTGCGACTTTTCTTCTTGCGCGAAGTTTTTTCAGCTTTTTTGGCTGTTGACGTAAGCACTCCGTCGGCTGTACGGAGGATGACGTCATCATTGGGTCCCTGGTGCAGCGCGACGTGGTGGGGTACTGGTGGACTGTGGTGGAGAGACTCCGCCGCGATATAGCGATATCGCGTCGGCAGGGAAAGAGGGGGATCATTAGGTTGGGCGTGCGGTGCTTGCAATCGCCGATCGCCGATTTCGCAATGTCGCATCGGCGGGGAACGGGTGGGCAAGGATTTGCATGAACGTGAGAAGGCGAGGTTGCGATGCGAAAACGGCTTTGAGGGGGGAAAAAGGTAAGTAAGTGGGTGTGAAGGGCCTTTGAAGTTTCGGAAGGGGTCCGACAACTTCGGGGGAGTTTTATACTTAGGAAGAAGTCCATAGTATGTGGAAGGTGGTTTCGGAGGTTGGGTTCTTGCTTAGTTTCTGAGAAACTAAACAATTCCCGGGACTTGCTATGGTTATTTTTCAACCAGGGGGAGGGAATATTACATAGGGGAATTTACTTAATATTAATACGGGGATGGGAAACATAGGGAGCTATATAATAATGTTAGGGGTTAATGTGGAGGTGGTAAGAAAGCACTAAGTTCGGGGGAACTTAGGCTGTCGCAGGGGGAAAGGACCATATTTCAGGAGAAGATATGGAACAACTTTGAGCAAAGCAGATCTTTACTCAACCAGAGTGATGAAGATGGTGAACTAAAGAGGTGTTAAGCAGATCTTGACCTCTTTTTTGGGGATGTTAGTTAATGATTGGGGGAAAGCAGCGAAGGGGAGTTAGTTATACCTCATTTGAGCCTTTTGCTTACAAACCTTTGCTGATTATGTTCTACATGATATGATACCTGCAAACTTGGAACTTGTCAGCAATTCAACATCCTCAGAACTACCTACCCAGCTTACTTCCTAGCATTTTTTCTTCTTTTGCTTGGGGGTGCACTTAGACTTGCAAACCCATCATACATTTTTCTTTTGATGTTTCCTATCTACATACTACCCTTATTTCTTCCAGAGCCCATATTAAACTGTTGGACTCTTCTGTTTCTCTACCTATCTAAGAGTCTGCCAAGATTAAACTGTTTGAACAGACTTACAATCTCTATATTCTAAAACATGAAATTTAAACCTAAGGAGACCAAGATTAAACTGTTTGGACCTCCCTTTAACTAAAAGTAGCGATACCAGGAAAACTTTTACAAAATTTGAAGGCAATTGAATGAATCTTGAAGAAGCCTTCTTCATCTGGAGACTGTTGGAGCAAATATGGAGCATTGCAGCAAGCAAAGTACAACATATTTGGCCTGTGAAATGCCAATCATGAAAAATGAATACCTACTGCAGCAGGAGCTAACAGGATGGTTTCACAAACAACCATTCAGTGAAAAGTAGGTTCTAAATATAGCTATTTAGAAAACTTAAAACCATTCCTTAAAATAAAATAAAAAACGAATGCCTTCAACATACTTAATCTTTTCAGTTCAATTTTTTTAAAACTTTTTATCACTCATAATAAAAATTGGAAACCATATAACCACACAACTGCATTTTATAGAGTTTTTGTAGAGTTTCTTATTTCAAACTCTAATTTCTCCATTCAATGAGATAAATGTTTTAAAAACCTAAGATCTTGTTGGCATTATGATACATATGTTGTACTTGATGGCAACCCACTCATCTCCGATGATAAATTATAGTGCAGCAAAGTTATTTTCTGGTTCCGCAGGTGCACAGATAAAAAGATGCGGTCATCGGCAGGTTGTGCAGGAAAACCGTTGACAAAGTGCGGATATGTTCGCAAGTCTCATGCACAAAAGGTGTGAACCTAAAATGCACAGACTTTCATGCAGAGAAAAATGCGCGTCTTATGTTTGGTCCATGGTATTTAGTCCGATGTTTTTGATCCTATGGTTTTGGTCTGTGGTTTTGGCATCTAAAACATTGAACCCAGGTTTTGGATCCCTTGTATTATTTTTCTATGGTTTTGATCCATGGTTCGAGTAAGGGCTTGCCTATAAAAAGGAAATGAGATCTTTTGGCAAGTTAATTGTGAAAATTGAATATCTTAAGATCTGAAATTTTGGGTGGTCGGTTTGAAAAGCTAGATCTAAATCAAGGTGAAAACTGTAAATTATAAGACGGATCTATTGATAGGTCGTGATCTCTTTGGCGAATGATCAGATCTGTGGATCTGACAGTCTGTGGCACATTGGAGGACTGATAATTTGGCTCTATACGGAGGACCGCAAGCGATCCACAACGCAGGTGCGGAGGTACTCAGCACAGCAGAAGGCGCAAGTGCGAAGGTACACAGAGCAGCAGAAGGCACAGGTGCGGAGCTACACAGAGCAACAGAAGGCGCAGGTGCAGAGGTACGCAGTGCAGTATACTGATCAGGTGCGGAGGTGCGTTGTCGGGTAGACAGTGCAGGTGCGGAGCTGCGTAGTCTAGACACAGAAGAACTGCGGATATTCGCAGGTTTCCTTCGGTGAAATTGTGGACCTTTCCTGAAATATATTTTAGCTATCTTTTATCTGTTTCTGCAGAGATTTGGGTTTAAATTGGTGTTTGGTTACTGGTATTATTTTCTGGTTACTGCATTCTGAGAAGTTATTTGTTTAAAGGAGATTGGGTGATGCACATGTATTTGATGTTTTGGATCTAGTTTGAAAATTTATGAAACGTGGTCCCTAGAAGAAAAGAGAAGGTTGTAGCCTTTTGTAGGTCATCTCCTACTAGTATTTCAGCAAGTACAAAAGCTAAGGGGGTTGTAGCTCCCTTCCAGAAGAAGCCGGAAAACGAGAGAGAGGGTTGTATCTCTCTGCAGGTTGCAGCTTGCGTACTGGTAAAAGACTGCACTAGTACAAAATCATTGTAAGAAGAAGTTTCTAATTGAAAGAAGATAGAGACATATTGCAGCAGGTGGTTTTCACCCACATCGGGTTTCCACCTTACATCTTGTGTTCCTTGGTGTGACTGTCTATTTTGTGTTCCTGCTCATTATTCTATGTTTCTCACATACAAATTAATGAAAAACATTTGAAGGATAAATTAAATTATAAGTTTGGAAGGTATATGCAAGTTTAAATTATCAGATCTGAAAATATTTGTATAAAGTACAAGAGTTTGATAATACTGATTCACCCCCCCCCCAGTATTATTTCTAACAATTGGTAACAGAGCAGGTCCTTCTAAAGAACCTTGATCGATTGAAGGAAGATCTATCATCATGAGGAACTATGAGAGAGAAGCATCGATCAGGCCACCAATTTTTGAAGGAACCAACTCCGTCTATTGGAAGGTAAGAGTCACAGCCTATCTTCAATCTCTTGGTACAGAAGTCTGGGATATCATAGATACTAGGTACACATTTCCATCAGCAACTCCAACAAATCCAGCTGAAAAGAAGAAATATGAAACCAATGCAAAAGCAGTAAATACTCTATTAGGATGTCTATCTCAATCAGAATTCGTCAAGGTTATGCAGTATAAACCCTCTAAGGAAATATGGGACAAGATTGTTCTGAGCTATGAAGGAGATGAACAGATAAATCGAGCAAAACTTCAAACCCTCAGAATTCAGTATGAGAATCTCAGAATGTACAATGATGAAAGTGTAGCTAACTATTTCCTACGTATAGATGAGATTGTTAATTGTATGAAAAACTTGGGTGAAGAAATAAAAGAGGCTGTTGTGGTTGAAAAGGTTCTAAGATTTTTGTCTCCTCAGTTTGAATCAAAATTTTCGGCTATAGAAGAAAAGGAGAATCTACAGAAAATTACCATGTCGCAGCTACACAGAATTCTAACTGCGTATGAAATGAGGAAAGGAGGACCATCAAATAGAAGAGAATCCGCATTCAAGGCTTTAGGAAAAAGAGATTACTATGAGTCAGGTAAGTTACCCTTCAAATGCTTTGCTTGTGGAAGAGTTGGTCACTATGCTGCAAAATGTCCTCATAAGGATAAACTTGACAAAGGTAAGGAACCTGTTAGATGGAACAAGAAATAGAATGTAAATAAGAGAAGCTATTACACTCATGAAAACAGTGATGGACTTTCAAATAGTGATGAAGATGAACGAGGTAATAATTATAGACTTTTAATGGCTTTTGAAGATGATGATTTCATGGATGCTATAGATGAAGAAGGTATTTATGAAGA
>APFE031122802.1:0-11125 GCA_000404065.3 Pinus taeda
AAGAGGCCATGGAGCAGGCTCTTCACCTTGCAAATGTTGATCCACAAAGAACAGTATAGGACTAAATATTTTGATGGCCATTTTCTTTCAGCTATCCCTTTTTTCATGAAAATGAATTATATAATCCATTAGCAATCAATATAGGTCTACATTAAGATTGACTCATCTAGGTAAAATAGAAATTTTATACCAAATCTCCCTTGGTACACAAATAAGGATAGCTAGCATCTGTGCTTTGGCCCAGTGTGAGGGCCCAGGGGTATCTATACGTTTTCTAAAAATGGCCATCTTGACTAAAATCTAGAGAGTTAATTCTCCTTTTAATGGGGTATCTATACGTTTTCTAAAAATGGCCATCTTGGCTAAAATCTGGAGAGTTAATTCTCCTTTTAATGTAACAATGTGCCCCAGGGTGAATTCCTTATTGTCTTTTGAAAAGTTGTGCTACAATGGTATTTTGACAAGAAAGAGATGCATGTTACTCTGAACATGTGACATATACTTCTCAATTACCCACTTGTCTCTGTACATAATCCTTCAACAAAGAGGATCTAGAAAGAGAATATTTTGTTCAGCAATAATTTCATCCCAAAACATAAAGCTGAACGTGTGTTCCAGATATGTTTAAAAAAGGCATGCTTATTAGTTTGATCACATCCCACATAATGCTCAATTATAGTATTGTTCCCAAATTATAGCCCCTTTTCGATAGAGAGGAGCTACAAAGGGACTGTTGTACTGAATCATAATCTAGCCTCAAAAGAATCTGGCAACCTGCAATTAGACATCACATACTTCAGCCATTTCTTGCTTGTGGCATACCATACAACATCCATTTTTCTTTACCGTATGAAAGTCATTTCAAAAGTGTGTATTGCAGGAGTTGGTATTAAATGTATTGTGTTTCCCTGCAGATTTTATTTGACGACAATCACTGGAATAGAGCCACAAGAAAGCGTGTAGACCTGCAAACTGTATTGGTAAGACTATATCTTTCTAAATGGGATATGAGGCTTTTGTAAGCTCATTTAATTGGTCCAATCTTTTCTTAATTTAATATTGGTGTTACTGTCATCATCAGGTGTGAACTTCAGTCCGAACAAAGGAATATGAGGCTTTTGTAAGCTCGTTTAATTGGTCCAATCTTTTCTTAATTTAATATTGGTGTTACTGTCATCAACAGGTGTGAACTTCAGTCCGAACAAAGGAATCATATTTTTCCTTTGAAGGTATTCACAACATTAGAGAAGCCCTGCGTGAGATATGGGAATAAAAATATGTAGAGAGCACCAAAAATGTTGTGCGTTCAAGACTAGCAAGTGCAACTATTGAAACTGTTGTCACTGCATAATCCATACCCTCATTGAATAAGGGAATGGTGGACTCGACTAATCCCTTTGGAGTGTTTGTCTTTGGTTAGAGGAAACTCCAATTATCTGTAATCTTTAAGTTTAAGATTTAAGTTTTAGCTAAACAGTTTTTGATAAAAGAAAAATTACAATAAATTCCATTGATCTGACTTGCATTGTTTACGTTGTTTGGAATACCATATATTGCTTTTGGTAAAAAACAATGTCTTTCTTCACTCACTGGAATCAAATATTTCTTATACAATTTTTTTCATGGAGGATTTCCATATGAGAATCTTAAACCAGACCCTGTGCTGAAGAACTTGTTATTAAGCATGCCTGAGAGGAAAATTGTAAGATCGTATGGATCCCTTCAAATTCTTTATATGATGATAGCATGTGATGAAGTCCTAGGTTTTTTTGGAAATATAAAAACATACTTCTCAGCCTTTTGTAACATTGTCGTGTAAAACAGATATTTACAAACAATGAAAAAGTTCATGTTGCAAAGGTCCTTAACAAGCTAGGGTTGGACGATTACTTTGAAGGCATAATATGCTTCGAGACACTTAACCCTCCTTCAGAAATTACTGAAAGCAATAATCACTTGGATATGCCCACTGATAACTCTACAACCCGGAAGGAACCCATAATCTGTAAGCCCTCAAAAGAGGCCATGGAGCAGGCTCTACACCTTGCAAATGTTGATCCACAAAGAACGGTATGGGACTAAATATTTTGATGGCCATTTTCTTTCAGCTATCCCTCTTTTCATGAAAATGAATTATATAATCCATTAGCAATCAATATAGGTCTACATTAAGATTGACTCATCTAAAATTTATACCAAGTCTCCCTTGGTACACAAATAAGGATAGCTAGCATCTGTGCTTTGGCCCAGTGTGAGGGCCCAGGGGTATCTATACGTTTTCTAAAAATGGCCATCTTGGCTAAAATCTGGAGAGTTAATTCTCATTTTAATGTAAAAACTTGCCCCAGGGTGAATGCCTTATTGTCTTTTGAAAAGTTGTGCTACTGTGGTATCTTGACAAGAAAGAGTTGCATGTTACTCTTATCATGGCACATATACTTCGCAATTACCCACTTGTCTCTGTACACAATCCTTCAACAAAGAGGATCTAGAAAGAGAATATTGTGTTCAGCAATAATTTCGTCCCAAAACATAAAGCTTAAGGTGTGTGCCAGATATGTTTAAACAAGGCATGCTTGTTAGTATGATCACATCCCACATAATGCTCAATTATAGTTATGTTCCCAAATTATAGCCCCTTTTTAGTAGAGAGGAGCTACAAAGGGACTGTTGTACTGAATCATAATCTACTCTTAAAACAATCTGGCAACCTGCAATTAGACATCACATCCTTCAGCCATTTCTGGCTTGTGGCATACCATACAACATCCATTTTTCTTTACCGTATGTAGGTCATTTCAAAAGTGTCTATTGTAGGAGTTTCTATTAAATCTATTGTGTTTCCCTGCAGATTTTATTTGATGATAGTCACCGGAATATAGCCACAGGAAAGCGTGTAGGCCTGCAAACTGTATTGGTAAGACTATATCTTTCTAAATGGGATATGAGGCTTTTGTAAGCTCGTTTAATTGGTCCAATCTTTTCTTAATTTAATATTGGTGTTCACTGTCATCATCAGGTGTGAACTTCAGTCGGAGCAAAGGAATCATATTTTTGCCTTGACAGTATTCACAACATTAGAGAAGCCCTGCTTGAGATATGGGAAGAAAAAGATGTAGAGAGCACCAAAAATGTTGTGTGTTCAAGACTAGCAAGTGCAACTATTGAAACTGTTGTCACTGCATAAGCCATACCCTCATTGAATAAGGGAATGGTGTACTCGACTAATCCCTTTGGAGCGTTTGTCTCTGGTTAGAGGAAACTCCAATTATCTGTGATCTTTAAGTTTAAGATTTAAGTTTTAGCTAAACAGTTTTTGATAAAAGAAAAATTACAATAAATTCCATTGATTTGACTTGCATTGTTTTCGTTGTTTGGAATACCATATATTGCTTTGGTAAAAAACACTATCTTTCTTCACTCACTCAAATCAAATATTTCTTATACAATTTTTTTCATGGGGGATTTCCATATGAGAATCTTAAACCAGACCCTGTGCTGAAGAACTTGTTATTAAGCATGCATGAGAGGAAAATTGTAAGATCATATGGATCCCTTCAAATTCTTTATATGATGATAACACATGATGAAGTCCTAGGTTTTTTTGGAAATATATAAACATACTTCTCAACCTTTTGTAACTTTGTTGTGTAAAACAGATATTTACAAACAATGATAAAGTTCATGTTGCAAAGGTCCTTAACAAGCTAGGGTTGGACTTATCCTTAGGCATTGGGTTGGACTTATCCTTAGGCATTGAGGGAACATTTGGGGTTTGAATCATGTGTGTGGCCTCGTTGTTCTATAACATATTATATGAATAAAAAAATGGGAGTTTAAAAGAGTTGAGTCCCAGACTTTAGCAGAGAGTTTTATGAGACTTATGGGACAACCATGGCTGGACTCAGGGTAAGCATTTAATATCTATTGTTTCAAGTGATTAAACTTTGTATTTCAACTTTTAAGGTTAAAATGATTGCTTTTTAGCATTGGGAGCCTTCTATAGCTGATTACTGAAGAAATTATGTAACCCTGCTAATTGCAATAGTTTGGAAAGTAGCTTAAGAGCAGAGTTATTTTCTGGTTTCAATCAGAATCTTCTTCCTGAAATGAATACAGAACATCTGGAATATACTGTCCATAATCACTCCATGGGTTTTTATGATTCAACCAAGGAAATTGATACACTAGTGATGCTCTACTGAAACCCTGTTTCTTGTCTGTGGTGTTTAAGCCTCAAGGATCTCTCTTCTTGGTGCATTGAGGATGATGTATGAATACAAGTTTATTGTGCTACAAATTGAAATTTTCTTTATTTAATAATTACTAGCCATCAATATGTTCAATCTTATGGCTAACAATTGCGTTTGAATTGCTTTCATTCATGAATTTGTTGCTTATTATTGATAATTTCTTTGATCTACGCAGGCAATGGGCATGACTTCCACTATGACGATTACCACAGGTACCTAAGAAATATTATGTCTTCTGGTTGGTGAATTTACAACTATCTAATGTTTTAACTTTCGACAAGATAAAAGAAAATTCCATTGATTTGATTTGCATTGTTTACATTGTTTGGAATACCATATATTGCTTTTGGTAAAAAACACTATCTTTCTTCACTCACTAGAATCAAATATTTCTTATACAATTTTTTCATGGAGGATTTCCATATGAGAATATTAAACCAGACCCTATGCTGAAGAACTTGTTATTAAGCATGCCTGAGAGGAAAATTGTAAGATCATATGGATCCCTTCAAATTCTTTATATGATGATAGCACACGATGAAGTCCTAGTTTTTTTTGGAAATATATAAACATACTTCTCAACCTTTTCTAACTTTGTTGTGTAAAACAGATATTTACAAACAATGAAAAAGTTCATGTTGCAAAGGTCCTTAACAAGCTAGGGTTGGACTTATCCTTAGGCATTGAGGGAACATTTGGGGTTTGAATCATGTGTGTGGCCTCGTTCTTGTATAACATATTATATGAATAAAAAAAAGGGAGTTTAAGAGAGCGAGTCCGAGACTTTAGCAGAGAGTTTTATGAGACTTATGGGACAACCATGGCTGGACTCAAGGTAAGCATTTAATCTCTATTGTTTCATGTGATTCAACTTTGTATTTCAACTTTTAAGGTTAAAATGATTGATTTTTAGGATTGGGAACCTTCTATAGCTGATCGCTGAAGAAATTCTGTAAACCTGCTAATTGCAATAGTTTGGAAAGTAGCTTAAGAGCAGTGTTATTTTCTGATTTCAATCAGACCCTTCTTCCTGAAATGAATACAGAACATCTGAGATATACTGTCCATAATCACTCCATGGGTTTTTATGATTCAACCAAGGAAGTTGATCCACTAGTGACACTCTACCAAAAGCCCCTTTGCAAATTTATGACACCGAAACCCTGTTTCTTGTCTGTGGTGTTTAAGCCTCAAGGATCTGTCTTGTTGGTCCATTGAGGATGATGTATGAATACAAGTTTATTGTGTTACAAATTGAAATTTTCTTTATTTAATAATTACTAGCCATCAATATGTTCAATCTTATGGCTAACAATAGAATTTGAATTGATTTCATTCATGAATTCATTGCTTATTATTGACAATTGTCTTTGATCTACGCAGGCAATGGGCTATGACTTCGACTATGACGATTACCACAGGTACCTAAGAAATATTATGTCTTCTGGTTGGCGAATTTACAACTATCTAATGTTTTAACTTTCGACAAGATCAAAGAAAATTCCATTGATTTGACTTGCATTGTTTACGTTGTTTGCAATACCATATATTGCTTTTGGTAAAAAACACTATCTTTCTTCACTCACTGGAATCAAATATTTCTTATACAATTTTTTTCATGGAGGATTTCCATATGAGAATCTTAAACCAGACCCTGTGCTGAAGAACTTCTTATTAAGCATGAGAGGAAAATTGTAAGATCATATGGATCCCTTCAAATTCTTTATATGATGATAGCACATGATGAAGTCCTAGGTTTTTTTGGAATTATAAAAACATACTTCTCAACCTTTTGTAACTTTGTTGTGTAAAACAAATTTTTACAAACAATGAAAAAGTTCATGTTGCAAAGGTCCATAACAAGCTAGGGTTGGACGATTACTTTAAAGGCATAATATGCTTTGAGACACTTAACCCTACTGAAAGCAATAATGACTTGGATATGCCCACTGATAACTCTACAACCCAGAAAGCACCCAACCCTCAAAAGAGGCCATGGAGCAGGCTCTTCACCTTGCAAATGTTAATCCACAAAGAATGGTATGGGAATAAATATTTTGATGGCCATTTTCTTTCAGCTATCCCTTTTTTCATGAAAATTGTAAGATCACATTGAAAAACAATGAACAACTTCATGTTGCAAAGGTCCTTAACATTAGAGAAGCCCTCCCTGAGATATGGGAAGAAAAAGATGTAGAGAGCACCAAAAATGTTGTGCGTTCAAGACTAGCAAGTGCAACTATTGAAACTGTTGTCACTGCATAATCCATACCCTCATGAATAAGGGAATGGTGGACTCGACTAATCCCTTTGCAGCGTTTGTCTCTGGTTAGAGGAAACTCCAATTATCTGTGATCTTTAACTTTAAGATTTAAGTTTTAGCTAAACAGTTTTTGATAAAAGAAAAATTACAATAAATTCCATTGATTTGAATTGCATTGTTTACGTTGTTTGGAATACCATATATTGCTTTTGGTAAAAAATAGTGTTTTTCTTCACTCGCTGGAATCAAATATTTCTTATACAAATCTAACAATGGACATAGAACATGTATATTTATACCTGTGCTGGAAATACCATTCTATACTTTAATGTTTATTATTTTTGTTTTATTATTATTACTTGAATTTCTTCACAAGTGGTTGTGTTTCTTTTGGTTCCAGTGAAAGTATGGGCTCCAATGTTGGCTCTCTTATCATGGAGTATAAATCATCTTTGAGAATTTTTGAATTATTAAATTAGGTTAGTCAATTGCTTAAACTATTAAATTTATTTCAAAAAAAAATTGTTACTTTATAGGTTAGACACTCGCTGGAAATATTAAACTTATGTCAAAATGTTTTTGTTACTTTATAGATAAGGTGTAGATTTCTTGGCTCTATGATGAAAATAATGAAGGGAAAATACATGCTAATCTGTTACTTGTGCTCTTTGATGGAAGTTTTGTAATGCATTACTGAAAAATACACAGTGAGAGAAAAATGCATATTATGCTAATTGAGGAATGTTTTTCGCTTGTCAAACTTATAGTATTGAATTTAACACACTAACACTTTACAACAATGAACTAACATTATTCATGATGAAAATAGCAATATGGAAGATTTATTTGCATAATCAAAAAGACAATATGGGATATTCCAATCACGTTGCAAGGCATTTTTTAAAATGTGGATGTGACAAAAAGTTGTTGTGGAAGGTGTTGTTTGTATATGGGAAATTTCTTGATCATTGTGTATAATCCTAATGTTGATAGATGTGTCTACTAACTGGTTCCAGTTCATGGGGCATTGATTTGAGCATTCAATATATTTTTATTCTTTATCAAAGTATTCTTTTGTTGTATTTGTGTTCTTCAATTTATGCCTTACGGCGTTTCCTTTGCAACATCTGGTGCAAATGCTAGTTTATTTCTTATGAAATGTATTTTATAGAATCCTGACAAATGATACTGACAATATTTGTAAGTATCGACATGGAATATATGAATGTTTTTCAATATATCTCTAGGGATTCATTTATGCAATTTCTTTGCAAGTCGTATTTTGAATATGAAGATCTCACAAGAAAAGAACACGTATTAGTCTAATATAAACTATACTTTGGTTGTACCACTATCATTGTTACTCTATCAAGTGATTGATTTATCGTTTTTTACATACCATGATTTACTAGATTTATCAGTGACTGAATTGGAGAATTACCAATAATTGTCATAGGTGAAAAGTCCTTATATCTATTATAGTATATGTATATTTCTTGATGGAAACCAAATATTTCAAAATGATATCATGGATTACTTTCATCCATGGCACAAGTATTTTATTGAAAGTAAATGCTTTATTTGTTGCGAAGTTAAAGAAATGTTTTTCTTGGGGAATATATTCCTAATGTTTCTAAAAGCCAAAAACTAATTATGATATTGATTTAGGGGAAACATTTGTGAGCCAAATATGCCTAGGATTAAATCTCTTATGAAAATTTTTTCATACATTAAAAAAAACAGATCTCGGATATACAAATTTCAAGATTGAATAAGTACAGATTAACTTGACAATAGAAACGTTGACACACAATACTTCAAATTAGCATCATGTACAATGGAGGAATATTTGATTGTGCAAAGTGTGGGAGTGTGGAGGAAGCACAAAGAAACCTTCCTACGCACTTCCGTACTTCACACAATCAAATTAAGTTGATACTAAACACATTACATATTTCAAACTTCAATAGATTAAAACACATAACATATTTATTGTGTTATTGTTGTATGCTTGAGAGATGTATGTATGAGATCCAAAATTTTTGTCAAATGCTCATTTCCATTTTTAATCAATAACATGAAATTGGATATAATACAAAAGATCAAAGCATATTTTTGAAAAGTTATACAAAAAATTATCACAAAATTGGCACAAACTTAGAATTGAAACATAATAATCAGTCTTTTTCTTTGAGATGTATTGAAGAGTATGCAATATGGTGACAATAACAAGAAATATTGCAGATTCAAATGCTAATCACCATAACTATAATTAAAACATATACAAGATCAAATTCAAAGCATTATGTTAGGATTCTTCACAAAATTGGTGAATAGAGATAGAACTTGAAATACCAGAATTGAAAATTCCAATACTTAATTTTAAAAGTAAGTGCATTTGTCCTAATGGGGACTAGGATTTTCCTCTCGTGAACTATAATATGAAAAAGTCATATGAAAGTAAAAAGAAGAAATTGTATACAGGAATTACCTTAGGTCATGATATCATAACCAACAAATTTGAATAACTTAATAAAAAAAGGTGGACAGAAAAATGAATGTTGAAGCATTCGAGAACACTTATAGTGTGTGAAATCATGCACCATGATTATCTATATGTTAGTTGTCTATTAGGTTCATGATTTCTTCAATAAAAAATTTCACCATAATTTTAATGAAATCTTTAATAGGAGTGGTTGTAATCTCCATTTTGACATTTTCATTGAATATCTCTTTCCCATTTTTCTAGCCTCTTCTTGCAATTATGCATCCAAGGAAATATTTTTTTCATTGATATTAACCAAAATTAATTAGCCATGTGCTAATTTATTCTATATTTAAATCAATTATGTCATCAAAATCTATTTCCTTTGACTGTTTTAGCTTGTCCAATTTAGCTATTAGCAGGTCTCTTCAAATTAATTAAGAATTTCATATTGTGCATGGATCATTTAATTCTTAAAAAATATGAACCACCTTGAGAAAGAAATGAAATTTTTTAATGTTTATGCTTTCACATTCAAAAATTAAGTCCTCTAATGTCCTGATTCTCCTAGACCATCCATCTTCCACTTGCTTCATAGATTTATCATTTGGAATTCCTTTGTATTCTCTCTAGATGAGAGATTAATTCAAGCCTCTAACTAAAATTAAGCAACTTATTGTCAAATGAATTGCCTCTCCATGTAAATATTACTCTTAAGCAAATCAAAAAATAATTTATTTTCTTGTGCTAAACATAGTAAATAAAAAATTGATTTCCATGCATGATCAATAGTTTCCAACGTTTGGCATCTGTTATTAATGATATATTATTTTATTAATGATATATTATTTCACCACATTATGGATATTCACGCTTTTATTAGATTGATGCAGTGTAGTATGAATATAAATGTTACAAATACTGAGAGGATGGGTGAATCAATATTTCAGGATAAGTAACCATTTACCTTGTTTTCGTTGTTCTTTATAATTTTAACTGCATAACAGTAGATCTATGCATACAAAAGTAACATATATGAACCATGAGCATCATAAATGCAATAACACAACACATCAACAATTCAACATCATCATCATCACATAGATACACTAGATATTAGGTAGAAAACCCAACTGGGAAAAATCTCCACTGTTGTTGTCTTCATCTACTTTTATTAATATTTAGAAAATCGTCTTTTACATCTTGCACCAATGTAGGATTTTACTAGTACGCAAGATTCAACCTACTAGAGTCTATCACCTCCTATTGTTTCTTCAACTACCACTGGAAGGAAGCTACTACTCCTTGAGCATGTTCTCCAACCACCACAGGAATGAAGCTTACATTCCCTCATTAGAGGCTCCAACCCTTACACCCTTTGTGGACATCATTTCAAAATATTTCAGACTGGATCCACCTACAACAAAACTCAAATTTTGTAGGACATGTTTCATCTAGTTTTCAAATTGGACTAACATCAACCTAAAGAAAAATTCAAATCCTTTCTTCAATGAAAACTCTACTCACCAACGAATAATATAACTTCAATAGCTTTTTGAAACCCTAATGAGAGTATACTCACATACAAGAACACAATATCACATGAAACTCTCTATAATACAATATATCAAAAAATATTTAATCACCCTTTCTTTGTAGAGCAATCAACAAATCACAACACATTGAAGACTCATAAGAACAAAAATAGTATGATACATCTCTCACTATTCAAATGAAATGTAGAAGACATGATTCAATAGTATCACCATATAATAGAAGTATGTTTCTAGCAAATCCTTTCTATCCACCACAACTCATTACCTCAATCACTCAACTTATGTCACTACTTCTTTGCTCAAACAAGATACCAAAACCTCTCTAAAGTAAATCTCTAATCAAGAAACATATCTTCTCAATAGAACATCAACTGTAACTCTGTCATATACATCAATATTATTAAACACTAACAAAAAGAATGTACTCAATGATTCTGACCAGTAATATACTAGACCATACTCTCTGCTCACACATGCAATCAAACCCTAATAACATACTCACAGAAAAACCATAACTCATCAAATCATTCTTCCCTCACTCATACATCAACTTATGAATCGTTCTTCT
>APFE031122806.1:0-22622 GCA_000404065.3 Pinus taeda
CCGCCCCCCCTGTGACCCCCCCGCTGCGCAATCGACGCGGCAAAGGGGGGGCTCCGCCCCCCCTCTAACCCCCCAGTTCACTACGTAGGTTAGTCGTGGAAAGAATATAACACAACCCAACAAAAGCTAGTCTTATTATTCAATTTAATAAATAGATGTAAGAGATGCATTGTCGACATATATTAGGGTTACTTGTTGATCGAAATTTCGAACCATCAACGGTGGTTCATCTTCAGGATGTGAAAGAATTAGTGGAAAATTGGTCTTATTATTCAATTTAATAAATAGATGTAAGAGATGCATTTCGGACAGATATTAGGGTTACTTGTTAATCGACGTTTCGAACCATCAATGGTGGTTCATCTTCAGGATGTGAAAGAACTGGTCTTATTATTCAATTTAATAAATAGATGTAAGAGATGCATTGATGACAGATATAAGGGTTACTTGTTGATCGATGTATCGAACCATCAACGGTGGTTCATCTTCAAGATGTGAAAGAACTGGTCTTATTATTCAATTTAATAAATAGATGTAAGAGATGCATTGTCGACAGATATTGGGGTTACTTGTTGATCGACGTTTCAAACCATCAATGGTGGTTCATCTTCAGGATGTGAAAGAACTAGTCTTATTATTCAATTTAATAAATAAATGTAAGAGATGCATTGCCGACAGATATTAGGGTTACTTGTTGATCGACGTTTCGAACCATCAACGGTGGTTCATCTTTAGGGTGTGAAAGAATTAGTGGAAAGCTGGTCTTATGATTCAATTTAATAAATAGATGTAAGAGATGCATTTCCGACATATATTAGGGTTACTTGTTGATCGACGTTTTGAACCATCAACAGTGGTTCATCTTCAGGATGTGAAAGAACTGGTCTTATTATTCAATTTAATAAATACATGTAAGAGATGCATTGTCGAAAGATATTACGGTTACTTGTTGATCGATGTTTCGAACCATCAACGGTGGTTCATCTTCAGGATGTGAAAGAACTGGTCCTATTATTCAATTTAATAAATAGATGTAAGACATCCATTACCAATAGATATTAGGGTTACTTGTTGATCGACGTTTCGAACCATCAACAGTGGTTCATCTTCAGGATGTGAAAGCATTAATGGAAAACTGGTCTTATTATTCAATTTAATAAATAGATGTAAGAGATGCATTGCCGATAGATATTAGGGTTAGTTTTTGATCAACGTTTCGAACCATCAATGGTGGTTCATCTTCAGGATGTGAAAGAACTGGTCTTATTATTCAATTTAATAAATAAATGTAAGAGATGCATTGCTGACAGATATTAGGGTTACTTGTTGATTGACGTTTCAAACCATCAACGGTCGTTCATCTCCAGGATGTGAAAGAACTGGTCTTATTATTCAATTTAATAAATATATGTAAGAGATACATTACCAACAGATATTAGGGTTACCTGTTGATTGACGTTTCAAACCATCAACGGTGGTTCATCTTCAGGATGTGAAAGAACTAGTCTTATTATTCAATATAATAAATATATGTAAGAGATGCATTGCCGACAGATATTAGGGTTACTTGTTGATTGACATTTCGAACCATCAACGGTGGTTCATCTTCAGGATGTGAAAGAACTGGTCTTATTATTCAATTTAATAAATATATGTAAGAGATGCATTGCCGACAGATATTAGGGTTGCTCGTTGATCGGCATTTCGAACCATCAACGGTGGTTTATCATTAGGATGTGAAAAAACTGGTCTTATTGTTCAATTTAATAAATAGATGTAAGATATGCATTGCTGACAGATATTAGAGTTACCTGTTGATCGACATTTCGAACCATTAACGGTGGTTGATCTTTAGGATGTGAAAGAGATGTAGAGATTCCAACTTTTGCTAAAATCAATCATTTAAATTAATATTCAATTAATAGATTAATAGTACATTCCTAAAGAGATACGGAGGTTCCAACCTTTGCTAAAATAAATCATTCAAATTCAAAAATGAATTAATAGATTAATAGTACATTCCTAAAGAGATGCGGAGATTCCAACCTTTGCTAAAATCAATCATTCAAATTCAATAGCGAATTAATAGATTAGTAGTACATTCCTAAAGAGATGCAAAGGTTCCAACCTTTGCTAAAATCAATCATTCACATTCAATAATGAATTAATAGATGAATAGTACATTCCTAAAGAGATGCGGAGGTTCCAGCCTTTGCTAAAATCAATCATTCATATTCAATAATGAATTAATGGATGAATAGTACATTCTTAAAGAGATGCGGAGGTTCCAGCCTTTGCTAAAATCAATCATTCAAATTCAATAATGAATTAATAGATGAATAGTACATTCCTAAAGAGACAAAGAGGTTCCATCCTTTGCTAAAATCAATCATTCAAATTCAATAATGAATTAATAGATGAATAGTACATTCCTAAAGTGATGCGAAGGTTCCAACCTTTGCTAAAATCAATCATTCAAATTCAATAATGAATTAATAGATGATCAATACTATCCTAAAGAGATTCAGAGGTTCCATTCAAATTCAATAATGAATTAATAGATGAACAGTAGATTCCTAAAGAGATGCGGAGGTTCCAACCTTTGCTAAAATTAATCATTCAAATTCAGTAACGAATTAATAGATGAACAGTACATTCCTAAAGAGATGCAGAGGTTCCAACCTTTGCTAAAATAAATCATTCAAATTCAGTAATGAATTAATAGATGAACGGTACAATCCTAAAGAGATGTGGAGGTTCCAACCTTTGCTAAAATCAATCATTCAAATTCAGTAATGAATTAATAGATGAATAGTACATTCCTAAAGAGATGCACAATAGATGAACAGTACATTCCTAAAGAGATGCGGAGGTTCCAACCTTTGCTAAAATCAATCATTCTAATTCAGTAATGAATTAATAGATGAACAATACATTCCTAAAGAGATGCGGAGGTTCCAACCTTTGCTAAAATCAATCATTCAAATTCAGTAATGAATTAATAGATGAACAGTACATTCCTAAAGAGATGCAGAGGTTCCAATATTTGATAAAATCAATCATTCAAATTCAGTAATGAATTAATAGATGAACAGTATGTTCCTAAAGAGATGCGGAGGTTCCAACCTTTGCTAAAATCAATCATTCAAATTCAGTAATGAATTAATAGATGAACAACACATTCCTAAAGAGATACAAAGGTTCCAACCTTTGCTAAAATTAATCATTCAAATTTAGTAATGAATTAATAGATGAACAGTACATTCCTAAAGAGATGCGGAGGTTCTAACCTTTTCTAAAATCAATCATTCAAATTCAGTAATGAATTAATAGATGAACCGTACATTCCTAAAGAGATGCGGAGGTTCCAACCTTTGCTAAAATCAATCATTCAAATTCACTAATGAATTAATAAATGAACAGTACATTCCTAAGTAGAGGTTCCAAACTTTGCTAAAATCAATCATTCAAATTCAGTAATGAATTAATAGATGAAAAATACATTCCTAAGCAGAGGTTCCAACCTTTGCTAAAATCAATCATTCAAATTCAATAATGAATTAGTAGATGAGCAGTAAAATCAATCATTCGAATTTAGTAATAAATTAGTAGATGAACAATACATTCCTGAAGAGATGCGGAGGTTCCAACCTTTGCTAAAATCAATCATTCAAATTCAATAATAAATTAGTAGATGAACAGTAAATTCCTAAAGAGATGCGGAGGTTCCAACCTTTGCTAAAATCAATCATTCAAATTCAATAATAAACTAGTAGATGAACAATACATTCCAAAAGAGATGCGAAGGTTCCAACCTTTGTTAAAATCAATCATTCAAATTCAATAATAAACTAGTAGATGAACATTACATTCCTAAAGAGATGCGGAGGTTCCAACCTTTGCTAAAATCAATCATTCAAATTCAATAATAAACTAGTAGATGAACAGTACATTCCTAAAGAGGTGCGGAGGTTCCAACCTTTGCTAAAATCAATCATTCAAATTCAATAATAAACTAGTAGATGAACAATACATTCCTAAAGAGATGCGGAGGTTCCAACCTTTGCTAAAATCAATCATTCAAATTCAATAATAAACTAGTAGATGAATAGTACATTCCTAAAGAGATGTGGAGGTTCCAACCTTTGCTAAAATCAATCATTCAAATTCAATAATAAACTAGTAGATGAACAGTACATTCCTAAAGAGATGCGGAGGTTCCAACCTTTGCTAAAATCAATGATTCAAATTCAATAATAAACTAGTAGATGAACAATACATTCCTAAAGAGATGCGGAGGTTCCAACCTTTGCTAAAATCAATCATTCAAATTCAATAATAAATTAATAGATAAATAGTACATTCCTAAAGAGATGCAGAGGTTCCAACCTTTGCTAAATTCAATCATTCTAATTCAATAATAAATTAATAGATGAATAGTACGTTCCTAAAGAGATGCACAGGTTCCAACCCTTTCTAAAGTCAATCATTTAAATTCAATAATAAATTAGTAGTACATTCCTAAATAGATGCAGAGATTCCAACCTTTGCTAAAGTCAATCATTTAAATTCAATAATAGATTAATAGATTAGTAGTACATTCCTAAAGAGATGCAGATATGCCAACCTTTGCTAAAGTCAATCATTTAAATTCAATAATAAATTAATAGATTAGTAGTACATTCCTAAAGAGATGCAAAGATGCCAACCTTTGCTAAAGTAAATCATTTAAATTCAATAATAAATTAATAGATTAGTATTACATTCCTAAAGAGATGCAGAGATTCCAACCTTTGCTAAAGTCAATCATTTAAATTCAATAATAAATTAATGGATTAGTAGTATATTCCTAAAGAGATGCAGAGATTCCAACCTTTGCTAAAGTCAATCATGTAAATTCAATAATCAATTAATAGATGAATAGTACATTCCTAAAGAGAAGAAGAGATTCCAACTTTGCTAAAATCAATCATTTAAATTCAATAATAAATTAATAGATTAATTCTAATTTTTTAAATTAAAAATATAACTTCAAACTGCCGTCACAGGATGCCCATCTCCATCGAGTATCGGAGGGAATTAGTCGCCTTGGAGAATTGCAAGGAGCAATTTCGTAGGGATTTCCTATGAATGTAAGTTTTGACTATTTAATGTCCATCATTTGCATGTCTTATGGATTTTTCAAGAGTATTTATTTATTATTTTATTTTTTTCTTTTAAGGGTAGAATTTTTTCTGATAATAAGTGATGTTTTTGTTAAGAAGAGAATCGTTTTTGTATGAGTGGAATTTTTTTAAAATTAATATTATAACTATCAAGTTTTAGAATTTTCAGTGCTCTAAGGTTCTTAAGGGTGCTATAATCTATTTCTATCACTGAAAAAAGATTCAAAATATTTCTAAAAAGAAATTCAAATATTCCCTATTTCAAATATTTGAAAAAAAAAAAAACATTTTAAGAGTAATTATATTATACATTAAAAAAAATATCATTTTAAAAAATAAAAAATCATAATTTTATACAAAATTATATTATTTAATTTAAAAAAAAAAAATAATTAATTAATAAATATTTAATTAGACTTTTTTATTTATTTAATTTATTATAAATAATTATATATATTTTCATATATATATATATATATAATATATATATATATATATATTATATATATTATATATATATATATATAAATTCAAAAATTTTAAAATTTAATTAAAATTTGCAAAAGCTAAACTTCATGCATTGCTCTTCTCCCTCTCACATACTTAGACAAACAAATTATGAACCATATATGGAGTCAAAATTCCCAAATTTTATTTACTTAAAATTCTCTCCCTTTGCTTTCACTTAACCTTTATAACAATATCTTAATAAAATCCATCATTTAATCCATTAGTTTTTTTTACTAGGTTGAGTCGGTCAGGGTTAGCTTATATATTGGATGGAAGAAGATCAATCCACTCATAATGAAATGCTTCCTTGAGAAGTTCAATTCCTAAAATGACTTCCATAACTCAACCCCTACTATAAAATTTTAACCTACGACCTAACGGGTACCGACCATCCTCTATTAACATGAATAATTTTCAGTAATTAGATATTGTTATGTGATTGAAACCCTGAATTGTAATTCTCAGGCATTGTTCCAACATATTTTGGAATATTTTTGGAATCAAAATAACTCCAAGAGTAATTTATAAGGTCAATGATGCACAAACGAAATAATAGATCGCATACCATTGTCACATATAAGGAGTTCTACGATGGAAAATTAGGGTGGAAAGAATAAACTTCACTTTTTGTATTTCCATGGTTGGAACAGGACCACCTAAATCCTTCCTTTGATCTCTCCAAGGCACTCACAATCCATGGCCACATAATGTCCTTCCTCTCTATGCATTTCAACATTTCTAGAACCAAGTTTTCCTTACAACTTTAGGAGTGGCTAGGGCAGATTGATCTATTGGAACTTCCTTTACCACCCACGGAGAAATTGGTTCCCTAAGTGGAATGAACTACAAACATCCCAGTAGAAATTGCTCTCCTATTGAAGAAATCTATAGACAACATGGATAAGTCATTCTAAAACCTGCTTGGGTAGCTTTTGATGGATTAACTCATCCACAACTTCGTACAATATTAGGTGTCGAGCACACATGTGGATATGTGCGTTCCTTTGGTGAGCTAAGTTATACGATGAGTAATAATTTTGAACTAAAACATCAATTATTTTCTATGATCTAATACCTCTGGAATTCAAAATAAGAAAGAAATGTTCATGGTTATTTTGAGAACTTTGAATTTTCTTAGGTTACATGTTGTGGATAAGTAGAGTACATTATTTATATATCTAAAATTATTGAAGGGATACTTGGGTTAATGCAACTACCTCCTTATACCAATCTAATGGACAAAATAGAATGGTTTGACAAAAGCCCACATGAGGATTAGGGAAGAAAGGGGGCAACATTAGAAGGAAAACAAAGGACCTTATGAGCTAAAAAACTGGAAGAAGAAAAAAAAAAAAAAAAACAGCAAAAGGATGGAGCCTTCATTCTAGGAAGTTCGTAGTGGCAACATCAATATGTAGAGTAAGGGTTAGAATTAGGTACCTTACTACCACAAGTAGAAGAGAGTGGAGTTGCGCACTCTAAGAGTGAGAAAGAGAAAGAGAGGAATGTACTCCACATTGGACTTCTTTGCTTGATATTTGTTAATTGATTAAAGAATGTATTTATGCTATTACCTACATAATATGTTTTGAAGAGTTGGCACTTGGTATTGAGATGAGCATTTTATCTTAAATATTGATGTCGTGGGATCATTACCAACAAATATTCTCATATTAATCTTGAGAATGAAGTAGTTCATTGATGTAGATTTGAAACCTTAATATTGTGGATGTTGGTGTGATCAATGATTAGGTTTTTAGAACTCATTTTTCTTTTCCTCCATACTTATTAGTGTTTTCTCCAGATGTGATTAGAGTTTGATTATCTTTTTTTCTTCTCCTCTTCATAATGAACATAATTTAAGATAAAAAATTGATAACTTTTTCAAATATTCATTAATAAGTAGTCTATCATCATTAATACATAGTATATACATTAGATTTTATGCAATTCTTTAAAAAAAATTGAAACCTAAAACCTATTTCACTTCACTTGGTTTTATCTCTCCCTTGTAGGGCTCATGATAGGCCCCCCAAGCATAAGATGAGACCAACATTTGTTTGTTTGTTTTTTCCTTATGAAAAAAGCATAATTTTATTTATTTATAAAATCACCTTCTATACATACATGTCTGACATGTTTCAAAAAAGGATGCATGTAATGGATTTGGTCTTGAAGAATAGCATATATCCATACTAAAAAATTTAGAAATATGCATGTTTTAATACAAAAACATGTATAATAGCCATCCCTAAATAGGTCCCAAGATAACTAAATAGTTCACAATATTACTAGGAAGTGTAAAAATATTAAACAAGATAAATAAACACCATATATCCATATATATAGATCTAGTCAATTCCTTTTCCAATGGAAAATTTTAGCAATAGATTGAGGACTTTTTATTCAACATAGATATTAGATCCAAGTCCCAGCCCCATTTGGATGGATAAGAAATGACTTTCTGATAAGTATAATTTCCAGCCCCCACCAAAAACATTTGGCTTCCTCTAAGATGCCCCATCAAAGAAATACCAAGGCATATTCCTATTTATTTTGATCTGATTAAGTTCTCTCACATTTTGCTCCCAAATATTCTTTGTAAGCAGGTCAAAAATTCCTATTCTCTGAGTAACCAGAATGTCTATAGAAATATGGTTTCCATTAAATATAACATTGTTCGAAGCTAAACATGTTCCCCGACAAAAAATAAGTGGGATAATAATTAAATACTTCAACCCCCTCACATAAATCCACTTAAACCATACCTCCATAATCTCTTCTCGCTACCATAACCATTCTTGTCCAAATATATTCTGTATAACTTACCAAGCAACCCTTGAGAAAATGCAATGTAAGAATAAATAATTTATTGATTCTCCCTATTCTCTACATAATGCATAATGCACACCAGTTTGGACCATGAAACCTTCTTTTTTTTTATACTATAAATAGTGGGAACTTTATTGGAAAGGGAACACCACATTAAGAGCCTATATTTAGTAGAGCACTTAAATTTCAAAATGATTTTCCCTAGACTCTGTGAACGACCCCAATTCTATCAGCTATCAACAACAGATATCCTTCTTTAGGGTAGTATTGGCTATTCCAATCTAATGACCATACTAATTCACCATATTCATGGGGAATTTTAATATGAGCCCTTCTCAAAGAATAATTATATTTATTCCGTTAACCATAATATGCTTGAAGCGACCCAACTATTCAGCGTACAACCAACTTTGCTCCCAATAATTCCCAACATGAGAAAATTGATTCAAACTATTGCACCCTAAGCCACGAAGAAATTCCACAAAGTCAGGAGTTAATTTGTGGTTATTCTAACTTCCCTCCGAAGGGTCCAAACCAACTCTTTATTGAGAAACATTACCAACTTTCGAGGCCAGACGCTATTTTATAGGTGAAAAGGAAGAGGTTACAACTTTTAAAATGATTGAAGAATTTAGAATTACCTTATTCGTCTTCTTTATCCATTCTCACACAGACAATGGAGAAATATACTTCTTAATGATCACCTCAGTCCATAGAGAAATAGTTTTTATAAGCCTCCAACCAACCTTGCCAACAGGATTTTTCTAGAATAAGGGAAGACTCTTAAGTCCCCACACCTGAGAATCTTTCAAAAGGGAAATATTATCCCAGTTGGCCCATGGAATGACATTGCGATCAACAAATTCAGACCATAAAAACTTGCAACATATTTTCCTAATTTTAGAAAGCATACCCCCAATCCATGACAATGAAACCCAATACACAAAAATAACTTTCAATACTTTTTTTACAAGTACTAATCTTCCAACCCTTGATAACCATCTCATATACCATATCTTGAGTATTTTCTCAATCTTTGCAATAACCCAACTCCAATGAACAACATTATAACAATTAGGTTTGATCTTGAAACCAAAATATTTCAAACCTTTAGCAAGATCAGTAGATCAAAATGAACAAATAATTTGCAATCTATGATATTCAACACCACTTAGACAAAAGTGAGAAAGAATTGTCTTGACGATATTAATGACCATACCTATAACTATCTTAAATAAAGAAAGAGTCTCTTGAATGGTTCTTGAATCCCTCTTGGAACCATCACAAAAGATGAGAATAACATCCACAAATTTTATATGAGAAATAAAGAGATAAACAGAAATACCAATCCCCTTCAGATTCTGTCTTCTTTTCTCCTCTGAAAGTAGCTTATTTAACCCTTCAAGAACAAATAAAAATAAGTAGGCGAATAATGGACACCCTCGCCTTAATCCTCTTGAGCATGAGAGTAGGAGGAAGGGGATCCATTGCTAAGTACTGCAAAGAACATTGAAGTTAAGAAACCCATTATCCAATTAACCAAATTCAGTTTGAACTCGAGATGGGTAAGAAGAAGTCTGATATAAGTCCAACTAACTTTGTCATAAGCTTTTGAAAGGTCAATCTTAAGAATTGGTCCAAGTTAATGTTTCTAATCTTTAAACTAAAGATGCCTTCTTGAGCTACCCAAAAAGCCTCATGGGTTTGTCTACCTTTGAGAAAACCAATTTTCTCTTTGGAAATTTCCCTAGAAAGAATTGGGCTTAATTCTTCGAGAAATGATCTTTGCTATAATCCTATAAACATAGTTACACAATGAAATAGATATGAATTCCTCAAAAGTAAATAAGGTATCCACTTTAAGAACCATGAAAATAGTATTCACTTTACCTTTTTAGATCTTATTCATTTGGTTTTAACTCTCCCTTATAGGGTTCACAACGGGCGCCCCTAAAGGCCCCTAAAGGAAGTATAAGAGGAGTGCATTTGTTATATATAATGCTTCTTCTGCGGCCAACCCCCCCTTCCCTTTTAAACAAATAAGAGGAGTGCATTTGTTTATTTGCTTAAACTCCAACGGCGGATCCACATGGGCACAGATATTGTTTAGCCACCTTTTAACTATTTCGATGAGGCAGTTGTAAGTTAATAAAATTTATTATTATTATTCTTTTGGGTTTTTTTTAAATAGATCAAAAGATTGATATCCAGAAATGTGACGTAGATATTGTTTAGCCACCTTTTGACTATTTCGATGAGGCAGTTGTAAGTTAATAAAATTTATTATTATTATTATTTTGGGTTTTTTTTAAATAGATCAAAAGATTGATATCCAGAAATGTGACGTAGCTATTGTTTAGCCACCTTTTAACTATTTCGATGAGGCAGTTGTAAGTTAATAAAATTTATTATTATTATTCTTTTTGGTTTTTTTTAGATAGATCAAAAGATTGATATCCAGAAATGTGACGTCAATAAATTAATCATTAAATTAAAAAAAATAAAAATGATGTACAGAAAAACAAAATGTAAAGTCAACTAATCGTTGATGCTTAATATCTAGCGTCATAGAATAGCATAAAAGAACCTCAAGGAGTCGGATTTGATAAGACTGATTTCGAATTTAGGCCGTGGCTCGTTTTAAAAGATCGATCCGTTTCTTTTGCCAGGCTTCTCTCCCTCTGATTTCCCTTGGCGTTGACGTTCATCGCAGCAGAGAATACATCCATTCCGTTCCGTACAAGGAGGGTTAGTGATGGACAGTCATAATGGCGAGAAGAAGCTTCACTTTCTGGTATTTCCATGGTTGGCGCAGGGCCACATAAATCCTTTCTTAGAGCTTTCAAAGTCTCTTGCAAGCCACGGCCACACGGTCTCCTTCCTCTCCACGCCTCTTAACATTTCCACAATCAAGCAGTCCTTACAGCTTGTGGAGTGTCCAGGCCAGATCGATCTGCTGGAACTGCTATTACCGCCCACGGAGGGACTGACTCCCGGAGCGGAATGCACTGCAGACATTCCGATAGAAATGACGCTTCTGTTGAAGAAAGCTATGGACGGCATGGAGATGCCGTTCCGAAGGCTGTTGGCGCAGCTTTCACCGGATTATCTCGTCCACGACTTCGTGCAATATTGGGCGCAGAGAGCGGCTGCGGAGATGCATGTTCCGGCCATTTATTTCTGCGTGTTTGCCGCTGCATTCTGCTCTAGCGTCTTTCACCCTTATAAATCGTGTAACCAAACCCAAGAATCTTCTGAAGAAAAATCGAGGAACCCAGAACTAAATGTGGAGGAGTTGGCGGCGCCGCCCATTGGGTTTCCCTCCTCTGCCATCACTGTCAGGCCGTACGAGGTTCGGGATCTTTTACTTTTGAACGCAACAGTACCCGGCCATGTTAGTCAAGCTTATCGGGTGGCTAAATGCCTGGAAGGATGCGTGGCGGTGGCTCTGAAAACCTCCTTCCATGAAGAAAATAAGTATATTCGTTATTTCCAGGACACCATCGGAAAACCAGTGTTTTCTGTCGGCCCTCTTACACCAGTTGTCCAGGCCGCCGCCGTCGGAAGCGACCGCTGCGATGTGCTGCAATGGCTGGACCAGCAGAGGGCGGCGTCGGTCGGTTTTGTGTCGTTCGGCAGCGAGACTTTTCTCTCGGAACACCAAATTCAGGAGCTGGCTCTAGGCTTGGAATCAAGTGGGCTCCCGTTCCTCTGGTGTCTTCGTTTTCCGCCGTATTCCGATGGTGATCGAGACTACCTTCCGGAGGGATATGAGACTCGAACCCAGGGACGTGGACTCATCGTCCAGGGCTGGGTACCGCAGCTACGGATTCGTCGGTTGGTGGGTTTCTGAGTCACGGTGGATTGAGTTCCACCATGGAGTCACTGAGCTTCGGAATACCCCTCATTTTGCTCCCTATGCGAATTGACCAGGGCTTGAGTGCCCGGCTAATAGCCGCGGAATTGAAGGCAGGGGTCGAAATAGAAAGGGGAGAGGATGGCTCTTTTATAAGGGAAAACATATCTACAGCGCTAACTATGGCAATGGCTGGAGAGAAGGGGGAGAAGATGAGATCCAAGGCGGCGAAGGCCCGCGATATTATAGCGGCAAATAAGCAGAGTTACATCGATGATTTCCTTCAAAGCTCCAACAGTTGGCTGACGGCTAAAGAAGAAAAGCAGGTAATGCAATGTAGTTACAGTGAATAATGCAACGTATATGGTGACTACATCTGGTCATTATATTTAGCAGCTGCTAAGAACAATAAGCATGTCTAGCTTAGCTTTTACATCTTACGTTGTTTGTTTTCCCATCTTCACGTTTATTTGCAATGTAGTTACTGTGGAAGGTATTATCGATAAAAAAACACATGACATATATATTGATACCCTAAAAATCTAAGCAATGTAAGTGAAGTCAAATAATATTGGTCATTAATTAATGGTACTACGAGTTTTATCAGTCTTGTAAGGAATTGAATATGGGTCATTAATGGTACTATGAGTTGTATCCGTATTTTTAATGGTGCTGGTGGTAAGGAATATAATGCCCATGGGCTATAACATTATTATGTTTTGCTATTCATTTTCAAATTTCAATTTCAGTCGAGTATAATGATCTATTCGAGATGGTAGATATGCAATTTCCAAATATTGTTGAGGATAATGCTTATAAAATTTGTGTTTTGAGTTATCAGAATTAAGATAATAAATTAATAGATGTAGTTAGTTATTATTCACTAAAATATTAGGTGTAGTAGATTAAAATTAGAGATTAGCGAAATCAGAGATAATTTAATTAGAAATATGTTAGTTATAAAATAATGTATTATTATTCTTATTGGGATATGAAATTCCAATGAGAATTCAGTTCATAAGTTGAGAATCAGACTTCTCTTATTTTTGTTCATTATTTTTTTATATTCTCTTGTATTTTTCCTTACTTTTTTATATTTTTAATACGTATAATCTTTATAAATTTAACAGTATTTGAGTAATTGTTGATGTGCAGATGTCAATTCTTTATGTTTTATACTATATAAGGTAATAGCCCATGTTTGTTCTTGATTGGAGTGGTTGTTACTGTGCCGATGTCAAATCTATATGTTTATGTTTTCCTACGCATGCTTTTTACAAATTTAGTAGTTGTTGCTGGGCAGATGTCAATTCTATATGTTTTGTACATGTATACTATATAAGGTAATAGCGAATGTTTGTTCTTGATTTGAGCCGTTGTTGCTGTGCAGATGTCAATTCTATATGTTTTGTACATGTATACTATATACGGTAATAGCGAAAGTCTGTTTTTGATTTGATTCTATATCTTTTTAGTACATGTATACCATATAAGGTAATAACGAATGTTTTTATTTTCATCTTGTGATTCTATCAAATTTGATGGTCTTCTTCCAAAAACGAACAGTCTCACACATAAGTTCTTCATGTATAGTGAAACTGAAAAAGAAATTCTTAAAATATTCCACTCCAATTTTCATATATAATAACTTACAATAAACCAGTTTTTAGATATTAGTTTAGTGTCCACTTTTGTGCACTTTAAGAATCTCCCATTCCAAGGGCACCATACGTTTCCCTTCAAACACCAATGATCTGAGAAGGGAAGAGGTACTAGTGGAATGGAAACACAATAGTCTCCTCATCAATCTTGTTCATAGTTTTGTGGTGACTGAGGATCAAGGTTTTCCTTATTGTGCACCCCTCAATAGTACCTAATGAGTGATCATATCCATGGTTCAACCATTACAACATCATGCAACTGAAAGGATAAGCAACCCTATACTTCATCTTGGGCCACTACTTGATTACTAGTAGGTATGATTAGGGACATTGATCAGAGCCCTCCAAATATGTATAATCTCTTTGTATTACAATCATACTACCCGTATGTGGGTCATTTGATCAACACTTATCAGACGTTGCAAAAACCAAAGAGAATTGATGAGTGTAATCCATATATATAGCCATACCCATTATCTTCCTCAATGTCAAGTTCCCAAAACACACACACACACACATATCAAATTGTCATTGTATGGATTTATGTCCATAAGCCTCTTTTCTTGTAACACTAAGGAAAGAGTTAGTATTCTTTTTTAAATATGATATAACTACCATATAGTAAGCATAATAATAATCACATATAGAGGTTATAATCAACATCATCATCATCATTATTGACCATAAAATATCATAACATCATGAATATATGTCTCCTCAAAATACATAAAATGTTTGGATCATCATACTGATGTCTTTGAAGAATAATGTATAAATCAAATAATCTCTCAGGTTAAAGATAGTGTAAATTTGAAATCAACTAGAGAAAGGCACTACACTTGCAAGAGTGCAAGCAGCACCTTGAGTTGTAAATTAATTGCCTTTAGAATGTTAAGAAGGAGAATGCTACTGTTAAGTTGTCAAGCCCACCTACTGATGTTGATAATGGTACTTTTCTCTCACTTAGCTTTGAAAAATACACCACTGACATTATATCCTGAATACTAAGAAAAATGGGATATACGAGAGGAGGTCTTGGGAACAATCGATGTGGTATTTTTGTTCCTATTTCTTTCAAATTGAATGCATCTAGAGAAAGTCTTGGATACTTTGTTGTGATTGATTCACTAACTACATATGATCATGACGGTGTTTTTTTATTGCATGTGAAGTTTAAATTGCATTGATGGAAATTAAACCCCCTATTATTTATGTTGTGCAGATTGATGAGATGGATAAAAATGTTGTTGTCAACGTATATGGTTTTCCTCCTATTGTGGAACCTAAGTTTGAGCCATTGAAACAATATTCCGAGCTTTCGTATCTGAGGATTTTCCAAAAAAAAAAATGGTATATATGAAGTCAAATCATTATGAAAATGATATGAAAGGTTCAATCATAGACTAGTGCAGACCACCATAAATAAATTGTTGTTGGATTGATGGATGGAAATGACATCATTTGAAAATAAGTTTGCAAACCTCGTATCATTGTGTCCCATGGGCTGTGCAGTCATACAATGTTCTTTTTTTACATTGGTCATAATTTCCCCCTCGATTGTGTTTCAGGTGCTAGAAATTTGATGATGACATAGGCTGTTAATTATCGATAGTTTTTTATTTGAGTTTCAGCGAGGGAAGTTAGACGATGACATGTATGGTTTTCATTGCATTGTTGTTGTTGACTATTGTCATTTCTTGTGTCCAATTAATGTGAAGGTAATGGTGTTCATACACTTCAATGAGTGTTATTCACGAGGGCTTCACTAGGGAGAAATATCATACCATGTGCATTCATATTGGGAGATATATGTTGAAAATAGCAACAAGAAATGTTAAAAATAGCATCTAGAAATTCCAATCAAAGATGTCCTTGAATTAAATAGTGAATTAATTTGTAATTCTTTTCACATAACAACTTGTAATAGTTAACTAAGTTAAGTTGAGTTAGTTAGCTTAGGAAATTCGAGTTGGAAGTCTATCTGGAGTCATGTAAGTGTGATCCCTAAGTTTTAGGGGCCTAGATTGAGTTTATTGGAGTTGTAATTAGATAACTCAGTTCAATTGAGTTATAGTTAGTTAAACTAGTTCTAATTGTTGGAGGAACTAGTAGAGTTCTAGTAGTGAGTTGGTGCACTAGTGCATCCTCAATCCTACTACAGCTAATTGGGGATTCACTCAAGAGAAAATCATGCATGTCAGTTCATAGGAAGACCTAGTTGAGATTAGAGTGCAAGGACAGTGTACTATGAGTTGTGGAATTTTCCAAGTTGTATAGATGGTGCATGTAATCAGTTGAGGACCTAAGTTTGGATTGTGTAGTTATGGAAGAAGGATTTCCTCATTAAATAGAGGCTAATTCCTCTACGAATTGTGCATGGAAATAGGGGCTTGGAGAGATGCATAATTGGCTAAATGTTGGCCAAGATCTTGCTTATGAGCTAATGGAGTTGAGCATACTTGTGCAAAATTGTTCTAGTGAGAATAAGCTTTGTATCTTCACTCATATTTTTGATATATCCAATACAGATAGCGGATGTTTGAACAAGGGATTTCCCAAGATACATATTTTGTTATGTGTTGTTGATTTATCTACTTGTTGTTCTTATTGTTTTCATCGATCTATTAGCTTTTGCTGATTGAAAGTAGAAGTAGATTCTTGTCCAGCGCTTTAGTACATTGCATAAGCTTGTGAATCTACAAGAAATTCTGCAATATATATTGTAGAAAAAATGATGCAAAACATTGAGCTTAGAATAGGGGGTAAAGGGTTTTTATATTAGCAGGTATAAAAGATGGAGCTCAAAATTAATGAAAAAATATAAAGGGGTATAAAAATTGTTAATGAAAAAATGGATACCTACCATATCTAGTGAAAGTAGGGGTTGTTTAAATAGGAAAGGTGTATTGGGTTCATATTGTTACGGGGGATAAATAATGTGATTTTTTGTTGGCTTGTTGCCGCTTGACCCATGTTCGAAGTTAATTAGCCAAACAAATCCCTGTACTACTGGCCCTTTTGGCAACAATCCATAGAGCACAGACTGATGTCTCACCTGAAGTAATATGTGGGGGGTGCTGGAACCAGGTTTCCACACCCTTGAGATGTCTGAGAGGTTTAACTTGTCCAATTGTTAGTCCCTTCGCGCACGTTGCTTCGCGCACTTCCCAGGCCTTTGCACCCTGATATACTTGGCTTCTTGCAGCCCTAACCAGGGGCTATGGAGCTTCCGCACTGCTGGAGTAGCGCTCTGCGCTATTCCCCTAAGTTTCACATGGGATCTTACTTATCTTCCTACGCCTAGTCAATTATCTTCACAAAAATGGATGTCTTATGTTATATTTATTTATACAACACATTCATAAGAGTTCGTACATCAAATACATAGTACACTTGGAATTTAAACCCAATCATACATTAAAATAGGGAAAGATACACAGTAATATGGTAAACTTCTCTTTATTAATTCTTCCAATGACTACATACTCGACCTGTCTTGTGCACTCAGCTGCAGGGGTCCGCGCACTCAATTGCAGACTACTAGGCCTTTGGGCACTCAGTTGCAGAGCCTTCTCCTACTCTACGACCCAAGGACACACTTTACACTTCGACTCAATCACTTAGACTCATCATCCTTCCTCTCTATATTCCCTCTTTATATACTTAGAGCCTCGCTCTATTTATACAATCCCATGGTCCGCGGACCATGGATAGGTCTATTAAGCTGAAATTACATTACAAAATGAGCGCGGAAAACCTATGACTCTATTATAACTTCGTGCTCCGTGCCCATAATTCGCGGAGCTTTTACAAAAGACTTGGTCAAAACTTGGGCTTCAAGCCCCAAAACATGCCTTGGGGGGATTCCATGCCTAATAGGCCCCCAACACAAACATCGTGACTCACCCTCGAGTCACTCTGTCGGTGTGGAGATCTTCGCATGGAGTCCCTTCAACTCTGTCTGAACTGCTGCAAGGTTGGCAACACACTGAGCAGCTTCCTGTTGGATCTCCTATACACATTGTTCCGAAACCGCGGTCTCAGAACCGCTTCCTTGCATTTATGCGTGTGTTCCATGCAATTGTTTATAGTCCCGCACCTTCGTCTGAATTCTTGTAGCGTGAATATTGTGCTTCCCATGGCTAGTCAGGTGGCTGCACCACCTGTATAGGGTTTCATCTGGTCATCCATCACTTTTTCTAGAAAATACCCACCTTTTATTGTTACTGGCAGCGTCGCGCACTTTATCCTCTATAGTGTGCCACCTTGGTTGATTCACTTAGTAATATGTGGTCCAAGCCAAGGCATCAGATTGATCAATTCTTGGCGATAGTCCTCAAGCTTGTGAATGTGATCGTGCGCACCCTGTTTCATCACCCGGGTCTTACTATCGAGAAAATTTTCCTTTATTTCGTCCTCCAACTTCTTGACTTCCACTTCTACCAGAGTGATTTTCTTCCTTAATCGCACCCTTTCTTTCTCAAGTTCTTGGAGCTTAAAACTTACCTGTTGGATTTCTTCTTCCAAGGTTTTGTGAACTGTCGTATCTACCGGTGCTTCCATGCACGGACTAGGCCTTTCATGCTCTATGGGGCTTACAGCGTTCGCTTCATATTCCAGCCTCGGTGGCACCAGCGCCATCAGGTTCTTGCATGCGGTCCTATAAGCCCATAGAACTGCTGGTACGCACAGGTCCCAGTCATTCTGCTTCACATTGTGGACCTTGTTCAGTGCTCCGCACACTTTGTTAAAGGCTTCTACTTAGATAACCTTCTACGCACTTTGTCTTTCCATACTCCATTGTTCCAACTGGAGGGGTTGTTCGCACCATTACCTTGCCCACACTAGCTTACTGACCTTGTCTCCTAACGCGAAGACTGTGTGCATCCAGGCATGTTTCACACCATATGCCTGCATCCATCTAGATAGGTGGGCGCGCAGACCGTTTTGTCTGGTAATCTTGTCTGTTAATCACATCTAAGGCTTCCCAAACCACATGTGCATTGTCCTTCTGCATTCGCGTCAGTCCTCAAAACTTCTTTGGTGCATACCCCACCACCTTGCGGGTGTAGCGCACAGTACCCATTTCAAAGCTTAGAAACGTTGTTGTTAGGGCACTTCACTTTCAAATATATTCATGAAGTCATCTACTTCACTTAACCCATCATACATAGGTAGATCCCTCACCTCCGTCGATATGCAATGCAATGATTTGGTCATCATGTTATAGGTCAGTGTGGTTACCTCGTGTAACCGGTTCTACCGTTGTTCTATTTCCTCGTCTGAATCCGATGTGCAGGAGATTTCGCACTCCCATGAGATTTGTCCATCTGTGGTCGGATTCATCTAGTCTTGTTCTAGTGGTTATCTTGTAGATGTAGTCCAAATCATCGTCATTATCATAATCGCGCACTGGCTCCGTGTAGCATGAACCTTCTGTAGGGTCCAAAGGTACCACTATGCACAGATACTTTTTCTCAAAAATCATCTTACGCTTCTTCAAATTTATCACCCAATTCATGTCAGTGGCCCAATCTATTCCTAATAGTGCGGGGTAGGGATTGTTGTCATCAAAATTTCTATCACTTCAAAATCTGCTAGCTTGCTTGCTCCTTCGATATCCACTGTGATTCCCTGCAATCTCCTCATCAGTAGGATCTTTTGCTGGTTTTCCATTTGCAATTGGATAGGAGACCATTACAGTGTAGGCCTTCCCATGCGCTCCCATGTCTGCTTCGGTAGGACATTCATGTCCGATCCTAGATCCAAAATCACTTGGTCCATCTCATATTCTCCAATATGCGCGGTCAATCACATCTCCCTTCCCATTTGCGTCGTGTACTTTCCGAGCTTCTAGAATACACACGGTTCTCCTTGCTCGGTCCCAGCACATCTATCTATGAGTTCTTGCAACCCCTTTACAGCCTTGTTGTCGTGCAACAGCTTCATGCATGTTTCCAATAACGTGGTGAGCATAGATGGCTCCATTTTTGGCTCCAGTCTGGCTTTACTTCTTGAAGTGGAGGCATCAGCAAAGCTCCTCTTGGGTTCCATAAAGGTCATCTTAGCACGCTCCAAATGAAACTTTGGTTCCTTCGTTGGAGCCTTGCAAACCCAAGTACTTTCTTAAGGCTGCTTGCCTTTGTCATCCCCTATCGTAATTCCACTTCGGAGCATAATATTCACATTAGGGACTTCCTCACGCGGCTCAGACCTCATCATTTGCAGGTTCTAAGTCGAGGGAGGTTGGAGTGCTCCTTTATCGCGCAACCTTGCTATCAGCATGGGACAATCCTCTGTCTCGTGATCAAACAATGTACAATACAAACATGATGGCCACGTTGGATTTGTACAATCGCGGGCATAATGTCCTGGCCCTCCGCAATTGTAACATATCAACTATCCATAACCTCTTCCTGGTCCTCTTTCACCTCGGCCTCATCCGCACCCCTAAAATACAATTCACACCATCCCTGCGTTATGATCAAGGGGCCGCGTTCTGGCCTAACTCTGTAGGTAGGAGTCTGATCCATCATTAGGTTATAACTTCTAGAGGTGCGCTCATCATGTCCCACTGATCTACAAAAGTTACAGAACATCTGTTGTGAATTCTGCATCTACTTCTGCTATAAATGATAGTTATTTGTAGCATGCTTTCCTCCTATCTGACAAATCGCGCACCATAGTGCAGGCGCCGCGCTCAGTCCTATTTGTGCCTCCGGTCTCAATGGCATTGGACCTCCTCCCACGAGGTAATTCACGAACACCAGGCAATGGTCCTTGTCATGTCCCTGGCCCTTGCGCTTTATGCACCATACCTAATCACGCACCTCTGGGTGGGTTGTCCTATTTTATTTCAAACTCTGCATCTCAAGGCACAAATTTTTCAACTGCACGTGAATCTGCTGAACTCCCAGGTTGGGATCTTGTATCGGGGTCTTGTGTAATCTCATTGCAACCTCCAAGGCCTCGGCTTGAGTTGTTAGCCTCTGTTGTGACATTGCATTCCTTAGATACAGTGTTAACGATGCTACAAACCATTCGCAGTGTTGTCCATTCGTCAACGTCATGTTAGCTTTGCTAATTGTACACTTCAGTCTCTGATCTAACTCCCAAGGGGTCTCGCCTGGTAGCATTGTGATTTCCTTAAACCCAATGATTGAGTGCACCTCCAACTTTAGCTTGCTAAATTATTTGTTTAGCGCAGCTTGGATATCCGTAATCCCTACATTTAGATTGTCATTGGAATTCTTAATGTATTAGGTCAACACGCGATCATGCACAGCGCTGACCAATGTTGCCTTCTTTATATTATCGTCTGTGACTCCTTGCGCTTCCCATACAACTTTTATCACAAACCAAAACTGGTCCGGATCTTCATTTCCTACTCCCTTGAACATTGGGAACTTTATCACGCTCGCCATATTGCTTCACAGTGGTGGCATAGGTGGTATGGGTGAACATGGAGGTGAAGAGGGTGAAACTGGTGGTGGTCTGGGTGGGGGTGGTATGCGCGAAATTCTCTGCCTTATCAAATTGATCACACTTCTTGGTGAGACCTTCGCAAGCTCTTCTTCACCTCCTCGCAGAGGTGAAATCAAGGGGCTAGTTTCTAGTTTGGTGCTACCTTCGTTTCTATAGATTCTCCCACTTCGCGTAGCCCCAAAAATCAATTTATTCGCATAACCCACTTTTCACACAGTAGCATTTTAATCCAAGTGTTCAAAGATTTAATGTACTTACCTCGCGGCCCATTGAGGAAGTGTCATTCTGCCTCGCTATAGCTGACTGAAGTATCTACCGCGAACTCGGTGATGAATCCTCCTATGATTCGATCAAGCCAATGATCAACAACGCGTGCGATCTTATCCTCTAATGCTTCCAATCTGCGCACTAGTTCTGGAGTCCACACAATAGGTTTGTCAAGTTTACACCTCCCTTGGCTATCTGCTAGCTTCACAATCCACTCGTATAGCTCAGTAGGGAAAGATGTGAAGAAAATTTCATGGATCTCTATGTATAAGTAGAAGTCTAGCCACTCTTCCTTTGATAGTTGCGGATTCCTGTTTTCCTGCATTGCGAACTCGTGAATCTTTCTGTCCAACCAATTTTCAATTCCTTTCTTTGTCGGATTCCAGTGATATGACATCAGACATCTCTATATAGATCCCGGTCTCGACAAGAGAACCATTTGTTGGCTTGTTGGAGCCTGACCGAGGTTCAGAGTTAATTAGCCAAACAAATCCCTATACTACTGGCCCTTTCAGCAACAATCTGTGGAGCGCGCACTGAGGTCTCACCCAAAGTAGTATGGGGGGGGGTGCTGGAACCAGGTTTCCACACCCTTGAGATATCAGAGAGGTTTAACTGGACCAATTTTTAGTCCCTTCGCGTAGGTTGCTTCACACACTTCCCAAGCCTTTGCGCCCTGATATAATTGCCTTTGCGCAACCCTAACCAGGGGCTGTGGAGCTTCCACACTGCTGGAATAGTGCTCTGCACTATTCCCCTAAGTCACACCTGAGATCTTACTTATCTTCCTACACCTACTCAATTATCTTTGTGAATGGATGTCTTACGTTATATTTATTTATACAA